>PVIU01017529.1:0-41574 GCA_004026605.1 Ondatra zibethicus
ACAGTTGACCAAGAGAGTGGTGCCTTCAGGATATTGGTCTTGGGTGGGTTCATTGCCTAAACAACAAAATTCTTTTCTCAAGAAATAATGACTTTGTGTCTTGAGTAATGTGGAAAATAACTGTTCTGGTTTTTCCTTTGAATTATGTTAAAGCAATCTTTTGCCTTCTTACCCTATATATTGGGGTGCAAAAGTGTATGGGAAGATGAATGTAGGCAAACTCAGAAGAATTCAGCATTCAGTATTCACTGAGTTGCCCTCCTGTTGCTATCCTGTGTCTCTGTGATTCTTTCTTATCTCTATTCCTCCTACCTCATATTTCTAATTCTCACAAAAATACCCTAGAATATGACAACCAGACATAGCTATGGTCACGGCATAAGTCACCCAAAAGTGGTGGCTCCGGACAGTCTCCACAGCCTGAGAGTCCAGTTTAGGAGTCCTGGAATGTGAAAGTCCAACTCCTCTTGTATTCCAAGTACATAGCATCTGTCCCAAGAGAAGGGTGTCTCTTTAAATTTTGGAGGGGGGGTGGTCTGGGGAAGGACAGAAAGATCCAAAGCAGCCATTGGCTGAGGTGATTGTTCATCTGCCTCTTCCCCACCTACATCCTAAATGCATAGTCACAGTGCCATTGGAAGGTAGTTGAGGGCGTGGGAACTGAAATGCCCTAGCTCACAAGGTGATGAGCAGACCCTGATTTCCTAACACTGAGATTATTCCTCCATACCATCTCCCTGTGTTTGGCTGAGGGTCTGACAGTATGAAGGCATCATTGGTTCAGGACTCAATGAGTCAAACATCTGCTCCCTAATCTCTGTATTCTGGGGCCGCACAGGTGTTCCACCTATCCATTCAAATGTTCTGTAGTTTCTTCATTTGTCTTTGATTTTACCCTGCCCAGTGTCCTTGGCATCTCCTCAAATTCAGTAAGCTTTCAGGCTGATAGAGAACCAGCAGACATTGTAAGTAGGATGGAGGAGTAGAGGTTACCTGGTTTCCAGTCTATAGCTAGATCCCAGACTGGTGTTGAAGTTTCTGAGATTCTCCTGTCTCAGACACTGGACTACCAGAATTTTATAAACATGGGCCTCTAAGCCAGGCTGGAAGAATATTTTTATTGACAAAATTAAGCCTTCCTTCAGCTGGTAAGTTTGCAAATAACAGTGAAAGATAATGGTGTTTGCCAACTATGACAGAGAACTCATAGAAGCTCATTTCACATAGTCAAAAACAGAGAAGAAATGTTATTTTTTAATATCAACCTAAGTACATGCTTATGGAAAAACTTGATATGTTGGTGGTTTATATCCTCATAATTTAAAGTCCTTCTGCTTCATAATTTTTCCCATTGGTTTCTTCTAAGGTGCTGTATTTTTAACTGAATTTGGTATTGGTAGGAGAAACACATTACAATAATATATAATTCTTTCATTGCAACAAAGCCCAAAACTTATATGTGCTATACTGGATTTTAAACAGAGTAGGCCTTACCCTGGTAGAGAGAATGCCATTGATAAGAGATGGTATGACTTTGTCCCATGTAAAATGTTGGCAGCAGAGCCCAAAAAAACAGCATATATGTCAACTTCTGACATACTCAGCACTGAACTAAAAGCCTGACACTGGGAATAATCTGCCCATCTGATTGATTAATTTCGTGGATTTCTTGATTGCCTAATGAATGACAAGAGTTTCCTTGTGCACAGAGTGAACTAAAGACAAAGATACACTATGGACATGGGCCTGAAATAATCACAGTCCCTCTTGGTTCCGTGAGCCTCACAAAATATCCAGCTGACCATGTTCACATTGAAAGAGTTTGAAATCCTGAAATTCCAAAGACACAACCTCCTGAATATTAGGGAGCTTGCTGACAATGGAAAAGTGTAGAAGGGAACGGGATAGGAAGAGAGGAGAGCAGAGAAAAATATATAGCTCAATAAAAAATTATATATATATTGAAATCCTAAAATCCCTCCCTCCACTTTCTAAGTGCCATGATTACAGGTCTGGGCCACCATGCTTGGCTTAGGTGGCTTCATTTACTGCATCATTTGAACAACGGGATGAGAAAGTGTCAGGTGTGGGGTCCCTGTCCTGCAATGAGAACAACAGTGCTGGAAACTGTGTGGGAAGTAAAGGCGCTCAGATGTCACTACCTGGTGAGCAAGGGGCTGCTACCCCAAACAGGGAGGAGCAGCCACCTGTGCCTCAGAAGGTGGTAAAGTAGACACTCCCTCAGGCTGAGTTGGAACCAATGCTGAGCTAAATGCCTTGTGTCAATCTTCTGACCAGACATGATTTTGTCAACCTGGATTGCACTTAACTGTATAGAAGTTCTGCCCAATTGGAAACTGTATACTAAGTCTCTCAAGCTAATCTCTTAAATGTACGAAGACAATTAGATCTGCCTTTATTCACATGGCTTGATTTAGTTCATTCTGAGAAACTATACAGAAAGTCATTTCTTGTGTCCCATCAGGCCCTTCTCTATGATGGAGACCTTAGCTTCTCTCTGGCTTACACTGTAGTTAATGATCTAGCTATTGCTTAGTCTGTTTCCCCCTGCCATGTACACAGTACACAGTTCCTCTTGTTCTGCTCTGAAGGGATGAGCCAGGCTCCACATGCAAATTCTTTTCCTGTCACTGAATTGAACAGTCCAATATGTAACTCAAACTGGTAATTTTAGAACTCTGCGGAAGCTACATACACAAAATCTATGAATGGTGATTAGTCAAGGGGATGGCAGGGGAAATGCCCTGTAGAACTGCAGATTGAGTTCAAATCCATCTCCCTCAACATAGGATGCTTTGTCACAAAGCTGCTTTTCAAAAAGCCCAGAGATGCAGCTATTCTAAATTAATACAATTTCCCAAGGGGAAATTACACTCCCCATGTAGAGATTTATAAAGAAAAATCTCCATAATAGTAATGCACATTCCAGTCTGCTAATACTTAAAGAGGTGTTGGCCTGGGAGAGATTTTGCTAATTTATATACACCTTGGATTTATGCACTCCACACACCCTGTCATCATTAAATCTCTTTCATGGCTGGGTTCTTTGTCATACTTAAAACAATTTAAAATGGGACAGAAGATGTCAAATCCAATCTTTAGCTCCTTGGGTGATATATACCCCCAAAATTTTTCCAAAAGAGTTTTCTTTTTTTTTTCTTTTCTTTTCTTTTTTTTTCTTTCTTTTTTTTTTTTTTTACAAAAAGCCAGCTGTTGAGGTTCCTTGTCATCCTGTGTTGTTCTTGCTTAGAGGCAAGGTAACACAATATCTTATTAATGGCATTTTTTTTTTCTGGATTGTGCCTATTTACTTTTTTTTTGCTTTTTCTTTTTTCTCTTTTATTTATTATGAGTTTTTAATACAATTGTTCCTCATTTTTACATAGCTACCCCTAGTCCATTCCCTTTTCTCCTACCATCCCACCATTGCCCCCACTTCATCCCCATCCACTTCTCAGAATGGGTACGGCTTCCCATAGAGAGACAAACAGTGTGAAGCTTCACTTCTAGGCAAGACCCACGGCCCCTGCCCTCTATCTAGGCTGAGCAAGGTATCTTTCCAAAGAGAATGTCCTCCTAGAGGCCAGTTCAAGCCCTAGGGATAAGTCCTGGTCACCGTGCCAGTGGCCCCACGGACTGCCCAAGCTTTATAATAGTCCCTCACATTTAGTGGGCCTGGTTTGGTCCTATGTAAGATCCCCAGCTGTCAGTCCAGAGTCAGTGAGCTCTCACTAGCTCGGGTTAGCTGTTTCTGTGGGTATCACCATCATGATCTTGATCTCTTTGCTCACATTATCACTCCTCCCTCTCTTCGACTGGGAGTCTCCAGTATTTCAGGCAAGCACTTTGCTGTAGATCTCTGTATCTGCTTCCATCAGTGGCTGGATGAAGGTTTTATGATGACAATTAAGTAGTCATCAATCTGATTACCGGGGAAAGCCAGTTTAGGCATCCTCTCTATTGTTGCTTAGAGTTTTAGCTGGGATCATCCTTTTGGATTCCCGGGAGTTTCCCCAGTGCCATGTTTCTCTCTAGCCCTTTAATGACTCCCTCAATCAAGATATCACTTTCCTTTCTCACCCTCTCTCTGTAAGATAATATAATAAATTAGTATTTCTTAGGAACAATGTTTTAAACTAAACCTTAGCAAAAACACAATGCAGTCTTTATATAATATATACCATTTCTGCTATAACTATTATTTTGGATTTTAATGGATGTATGTAGGCAATACAAAGAAACAGCAAATATCTAACAAAACAACATCAAATTGATGCGTACAGCATCCAGTACAACAAATCTAGGAAATCCCTTTGTAAACTATGATCCTCCAGGGTACTATGGAACGATCATTGTACTGAGGGTCTCTCGAAGCTCTCCATCAATAAGCATCCCATTTGCTGCTTTTACCACAGAAATTTGATCAATAACAACATACACAAAAGGTGAATAAATATTCACAACCTCGCCTCCTACTCTCAGTTAGGACTTCTTAGCGTACTACTCACCTTCAGGGTCTTTAGAGGCAATCCGCCCTCAGCTCAATTCTACATTGTGTAACTTAATATCATCAAACCATTGATAAATCCTTTATATTGTCAATTCTGCTTCCTATATCACAGTTTAGCAGTACAGTTTCTGAATAATTTAACTCTGCAGGCTGCATGTGTGAAGAGAAGTGGGAATGGGTTCATATTTAGTAATGTCCTTCTTGTTGACATTACTGTGAAATGCGGGTGCCTGTAGTGCTTGTATTGTCACTGTGGAATGTAGATTTGGCAAATTCTGAGAACCGTGGTCTCTCTAGTAACTTTCAGGAGCTCTACACTTGTAAAATTTAACATTAATTTTAGGATCCATCTGGAGTTAATTTTGTGGAGCTTTCAAATGATACCTCCCATGCAGAGTACATTCCACTGCTAAACTGATGTAGAAGTAGAATTAGTGGTAATAGTATTGATGGTTTAAGCATTTACCAAAGTTTAAAGAGATACTAAGTCACATAAAGTAGAATTTTTCCCAAATAACCCAAATATAAGTAGTATGCTCCCCATGCCCGTTAGAGATTAGTAAGATAAAATGTAAATGTTTGTTAACCAATGTTAGTCAGTCACTCAGCTACATTCCCAGAAAAAGGGATTAAACACTATTGAGGGCCTTGAGTACCAGCATCAGTACCGATTCATGGCTCAGGATTGTATGTATATGGCAGAAGACATTGTGAGGAAAAAAATTCACTCAAGTACTTACCTCTGCATGTTCTTTATTTTTCATGAGAGGGAAAAAAGTGAAGTGAAGTGGCACAGAGAAGATAAAAAGATAACTGGAAGAATAAGGAGCAGAAAGAAGAAGAGTAAGGGGAAGAAGTAGAAGGAGAAGCAAGGAGAAAAATAAAGAGAAGAGTATGTGGTGATCTCTAAGAGGTTTCTAGTTTTTGCAGAAATGGTTGGAAAATTTCATAGGTGTAATTATTCAGCCAAAAATAAGGCTGCACTTCCAGGTTCTTGAGCCACCCGTGTTCAGGCAGGCCCTCAGGCAGTTGCATCAATGTTAAAAGGCCCTGTGTGGCCCACGAGCACACATGCGTGGTTCCATCCACTTATGACTCAGCTAAACCCTTGTGTGCATGCATGAGCTCATCATCTGCCTCATCAGCTCATGATGTAGTCAAGGCAACCCCCTGTGCACAAGCGCAAGGCAGCTTTTAAAAAGCTGGAGGCACCATCTTTCTCTTTCTCTCTGCACACCAATTCCCCAGGCCTGTTTGCACCCCTTCTAATAAACTCCTAAGTCGTTTGTTGCATGTTCTGTTTCCTTCTCTCTCAATCCCAGTAATTTCAATAGGGAAGGACAATAATAATATGCATATCAAAATCACAAAAAGGGCAAAGTAGTAGTCAGGAACAGGTGGCCTGACCCAGGAAAGAGCCAGTATTCAAGGGGAAGTAACTGACATTCCAAACCACTAGATAATGTTACAAAACATCCCTGAGTCCTGGATGCCCCCATTCTCCTCTTTAGTGATAACCAGCTGTGGGAATGCCCAGATTTGTTTGTTACCAAAGGTGAGGCATGCTGCCTTCCTGCTGAATGCCTGTCTTCTAAGTGGTCTGTTAGCAGGTAATGTTGAGGGATTGTCTCTATGTAAATTTGACTGTTAGAACAAAGAGTGAAATGCTGTCCCTCCAAGGCAGCAGCAGTATGGGGAATGGAAGGAGTTCACTCTTTGCCCTGCAGAAGTCACAGTGCTGAGGTGTTTTGGGAATGAATCCCATTTTGAAGGAAAAAAATCATAGCTTCACAAGGTTTCCAAGATAGGACAGTGACTTTTCCAAAAGACAAGTGTGTTCCCACAGCTCTGCAAAATGGGTTCTTCCATGTGGATGTGTACGTATACACTTCCTGTGGATCTGCCTACTGGTCTGTCAGCTGTGCATTCATTCCCTGTGTAGTCTTGTGGGCTCCAACAAAACACTGAATTACTTTTGGCCAAAAGCCCCCCTCTTCTACCTCAAAGAACAGGCCTCTAACATGCTGCTGAAGGGGCCATTAATGGGTCACAACCAACATTAAGTCCTTGTGTGACATAAAGATATATCAGTTCTTGAAGAGTTGCATTTTAAGCCGTTTTAAAAAGCAGTCTTCAATTCTGAGACAAGGCCTTCAATGTTGATTGAAATGGATTTGAACCCTGTCTTTAGCCCTACAGGGCATTGCCCTTGCTAGCCCTCTGACAAAGCCCCCTAAATTTTTGGATTACACCTTTATACCACCACAGAGTCCTAAAATTACCACTTTGAATCACAGAGTGGGCTGTCAATTGCAGGAAGGGTAAGAGGATTTGCACTTGGAGCCTGGCTCTCCCTTCAGACCAGAAGAGGAGGAACAGTGTCCTGTGTGTACTGCAGGGGAACAGACTGGACAATAGATATAGATCACAGACTAAAGTTTAAGGCAGGGAGCTGAAGAGTTCTCCATCATAAGAAGGCCCTGATGGGGCACAGTGATGCTGTGTATTTCCCAGCTTTTATTAATTATTTCCATGTGAATAAAAACAAACATCATTGGTGGGAATAGAATTTAGGGAGGGTAGCTTTAACCACTGAGTATTCAATTTTTAGTTAGTGAACACTCCCGTGAAGATATGTACAATCCCAGTTGACACAGTAAAGTCACCTGAGAGGTTTAAGACAAAGGCCATTGACTGTCACTCTTTGTCAACTTACAGCACTCAGCAGCTAACATTTTACATGGGACAAAGTCATGCATTCTCTTTTGAATGGCATTCTCTCTACAGTGAAAGTGCCCACTCTTTTTCAAAGTTAATTTAGCCAAGGGTTCTTCAAATTATTTTTTAATCTCTTTAACAAATCAATTATTGATATCACTTTTAAATGCATTTTTCCTTGAATCTCTATTGTTTCTATTTTTCAAACATTTCCTAGTCATTAAGAATTTCATTCCAGGCTGGAGAGATGGCTCAGTGGTTAAGAGCATTGCCTGCTCTTCCATAGGTCCTGAGTTCAGTTCCCGGCATCCACATGGTGGCTCACAACCATCTGTAATGAGGTCTAGTGCCTTCTTCTGGCCTGCAGACATACACACAGACAGAATATTGTATACATAATGAATAAGTAAATATAAAAAGAGGAATTTCATTCCATTTTTCCTAAGTGATATTTATCTATGTATTTATATATTTGTATCATACATATATAGAGAGAGAACAGTGGTTCTCACCCTATGGGTCATGACCCTTGGGGTCAAAGACCCTATATTAGGGGTCTCCTAAGCCCATCAGCAAACACAGATGCTTATTATTCAGTTCATAATATTACCAAAATTACAGTTATGAAGTAGCAATGGAGATAATGGGGGGCTCACCACAACAATAGGAACTGTTTGAAGGGGTCTCAGCATTAGGAAGATTGAAAAGTATTGTACTAAATCAATATCCCCTATAGCTGAAGCTTGCCTCCCTGTACGAAACTGAGCATTGCTTTGAACACCTGATCCTGACTTTGCAGCCCAGTGCTGGGAATACAGTTCTGCTTCTCCATTCAGGCTGGATTCATTTCCAGGATTTCCTCAGTGCGTATTTTTTTTTATTTCTTCTATTTCCATTTTTAGGTCTTGAACAATTTTATTTATTTCCTTCAAATACTGGTTTGTTTCTTCTTCTCTGTATTTTGGGAGTTTATTTGTTTCTTCCAATTGCTTTTGTTTTTGGCTTTCTTTGAGTGATTTATTGATTTGCTACAATTATTTATGTTTTCCTGAATTTTTTGAGGGATTCATTGATTTTCCTTTTAAAGGCCTCTGTCATCTTGATAGAGTTGGTTTTAAAGTCTTTTACCTTATGCTTCAGCCTTGTTGGAACGTTAGGAGCTGCTGAGATAGGATAGCTGGGTTCTGGCCATGACATACTTCCCTCACTGTTATGGATTATTTTCCTATGCTGGTGTCTTGGAATTTGGGTTTGGTGTGATTAAGTCTAGGTGCTGATTTCTGTGTTAGTCTTGGTTGAATGGAAGTTTTTTTCCTGGCTTTCTGTTTGCACTCTGGAATTTCGGAGTATGTCCTAGTTGAGTAGTGCCTATTTTCTGGTCTTGGCTGCTGTGTTTAAAGGAGAATCCTTGCTGGTGTGGGAAGCTAAAGGAAGGGGAAGCCAGTGGGAGATTATCCTAGGTATTTACAAAAGGAATGTAGAGTAGGGAGGGGCAGGGAAGCGGCCTCTGGTGTTCTAGTCCAGTGTAATGGTCAACTGTGAAAATTGAGTCTGGGGTAATATAATCTGTAGATAGCTTACCTAGTCTTCTTGTTATGCTTTTCTGCCGGTCTCCGGCAGCTTGCTGCGGGGTCAAAACCACGCGGGCGGGTCCCCAATGGTTCCAGCCATGTGGCGGCCGCGAGAGGGAGAGAGAAAGAGAGATACGCCATGTAGAGTAAAGTTGAACATTTATTAGGTGGGTTATGGAGGGGAAAGGGAGAAGGGGAGAAGAGGAGAGAAGGAAAGATAGAGAAGAGAGAGAAAGAGAAAGAGAAGAGAGAGAGAAAAGAGAAAGGGGGGAGAGAGGAGAAAGGGGCAGCTGCCTCTTCGAGAGGGGGAACAGAGAGAGAGAGAATGGGGTCTGAGGCTGCAGGCAGGAAGGGAGTGGGCGTGGCTTGTCTCTTAAAGAGACAAAACAACCATTACAATTCTGGCAGATGCGGCAAGTAGTTGAGCAGGGGGGTGTCTGAATCAGTTGTGGTGGGGACACAGAAATGAGGCTAGAAAGGAAAAGCAGATAGGATGTGCTGTGGAATACACAGAGACATAGAGAGGGGAGAAGAAGCTGTAGCTGGTGCTCTGTTGCAGCCCTAGGGCAACCCTGGGTATTGGGTCTTGGGTACAGATAGTGGGGAAGATCTGCAGGGAGCCTACCTGATCACATACCCAAAATCTTAATACTGATGCATCAGGTTCCAAGGCAGCATTTACTACTTACTTCTTTCTTTCTTTAGGTTTCTGTTTTTGTTAATCTGTGAAACACTTTTAGTTTATTGGATTAAAAAGTACTATGTAGGCTGGGCATGTCACTTAGCAAGCGTTCTTCTTGGGATTGATCTGAATACAGATACCAACACAAAAGTATGGTGTAGGCCCATATTTCTATATGGTGTGGCAGCCAGGCTCTAAAGCCATAGTCAGTATCTGAAGTGGTCACGTAACCTTCCAGACAGGCTGTTGCTAACCTAACAAAAAGTCAGGATGTTGTTCTTTTGCTCCTTTCTTTGTAATTTGGAGGATGCCTGATAGAGATGCTAATTCAAGCCTACCTGACAGAGCAGATAGGTAGATGTGGACGTGACTAAAAGACATTCACTTGGTTACCTAGGAGACAGAATGCTAATGTATTTACCCCTCAGTTTATGTTTTGATATATAAGGCTGTTTGGAGAATAAATGAGGGCATGTGAACTCAGGACTTCATGAAGGACCACTGAGAATCTCCCTCCTGATAAAACCATGTGAGTTGTGTCTTTATTCCCATTCTTCCACGCCGGTCCAGAGAGAGAGAGTTTATGTTGGGGTCTGGTTAAGAGAAATAATTTATGGCCCAGGCTAGCACCGGTCCCTAAAATTATGGAGACATATAAGTACCTGTTACTCCAGATCTAGGAGCTATGATGCTATCTTATCTGGTATGTTATCTGTGCATATATGAAAACCAAGTTTCTTTGGTTGTCTAATAAAACCACACATTGTCTATTTAAAAATCTGTTGTCTTGCATTTGTTTTGAATAGGTTTTCATTTCCTCACTCTGATGCACACATCCAATCCTCCATTATAGGAAGCAAATTAGTTTCTCAGGTAAACCTAACAGACATTCTTTTTCTTATCATAAGGGAATGAGACTTTTTAGTACTCAGAAATATTTTCCACAGTGGAGAAACTCCTGAAGGCAGCCAGAAAATCTATTCAGTTTTGTTGGGACAGCCCTCCTTGCCCAATCCATTTTGTATTATGGGAAAAGGATAGAACTGCAGTGCCCAGGGTAATGTCTTTGATTTTTATTTTGTTAGAATCTTGTAGTTCTTGTTTAAGGGACCATGGAAAATTTGTGGGTCTGTCTTTGTGTCTTCTTTTATCATTGGTGTCATCCATATTGTTAAGTTTTATTATAGTCTACTTATATTGTTGTTTCCCTGGAAAATGATGAACCTTCATATACTTTTTTAATACTTTATCTTCCGCATTATAATGGCATATTTGGGGACTCAGTAGTACTCGGTACTCCCTCTTGAGGAGCCAAGTTTGGTTGATTACCCCCATATCAGATGGCTCAAAACTGCCTCTATTTTTAGGTCCTGGACATCTGATGCATTTTCCTGGCCCTGTAGGGCACCGTAAATGCAAATGGTAAAAATACAAATACATATGTTGTTCCATATTGTAAAAAGGGTTTTCTTTTTCTTTCTTTCTTTCTTTCTTTTTTTTTTTTTTTTTTTTTGGTCTTTCAAGACAGGGTTTCTCTGTGGCTTTGGAGCCTGTCCTGGAACTAGCTCTTGTAGACCAGGCTGGGCTCGAACTAACAGAGATCCGCCTGCCTCTGCCTCCTGAGTGCTGGGATTAAAGGAGTGTGCCACCACTGCCTGGCCTAAAAAGGGTTTTCTATATGTATGTGTTTTTTTTAAAAAAAATTAATTTAGGTGTATAATTTTGTCAGTGTAGTTATCAAGAGCATGCCAGTTGGCCAGGGTGAATAGTCTTCCCAGAAGCTCCAGAACTTCAGTAGGTATGGCACCAGCAAGTGTTAGGTCTGGGATACAAGAAGGATTCTGTCCCCTCAGCAGTGCTATCTTCTTATGTTTTGGAAGCTCAAAAATACGAGCCTATTCCACCATGCTTGCAGATTAGAGAGTTTGAACTTATTCAAAGTTGTTAACAACTGTTGCCACACACCCTGACCTAGGCTGTGATTACTTGGTGTTTTGCACGTTAAGATGGCCCATAGAGATAGATCCACTCACCCTTGTCTAAAGTTCTGGGAAGTGAAGCACACTTCTGCTGCTTCCTTTGAAATAGAAGATTGAACCAAGAGAGTGATGCCTTCAGGATTCTTGGGTAGGGAGAGTTCACTGTCTAAACTACAGAATGCTTTTCTCATGAAATAATGGCATGGTGTCTCAAGTATTGGAGCAAGTAACTGTTCTGGTTACACACTGAATCATGTTAAAGTAATCTTTTGCCTTCTTACCCTATTTGTATTGGGGTATAAAAGTGTCTGGAAAAATAAATGTAGGCAAACTCAGAACTCAGATGAAGAGCTCAGCATTCAGTATTCACTGAGTTGCCCTTCTGTTACTAGCCAGTGTCTCTGTGATTCTTTCTTATCTCTATTCCTCCTACCTAACATTTCTAATCCTAACATCCCTACTCTGGAATGTGCCAATGCAGCCACAGCGAGAACTGTTACAGAAGTCACCCAATAATGGTGGCTCCGGACCTTCCCTGCAGCCTGAGAGGTGAGTTTAGGAGCACTGGAATGTAGAAGTCCAACTCAATTTGTATTTCAAGTCTACAGCATCTGTCCTAAGCAGAGGGTGTCTCTTTCTTTTTGCATGGGGCTGGGCAAGGACAGAAAAATCCAGAGCAGCCCATCGGCTAAGGTGATTATTCCTCTGCCTCTTCCCCAACTACATCCTAAATGCATAGTGATAGTTCCATGGGAAGGTTGTGGGTGTCCACGTGAACTGAGGTTCCCTAGCCTACATGGTGATGAGCAGGCCCTGCATGCCTAAGACTGAGATTTATCCCTCATACCAGATCCTGTTGACTGAGGGGCTGAAAGACTTACGGCATCATTGGCTCAGGACTCCATGGGCCAGACATCTATTCCCTATACTCTGTATTTTGAGGCCACCTATCCATTCCAATTTTATTCAGCTTTATCATTTCTCTTTAGTTTTACCCTGCCCAGTGTCCTTGACATCTCCTCAAATTCAGTAAGCTCTCAGGCTGATAGAGAACCAGCAGACAGTGTAAGTAGGATGGAGGAGTAGAGGTTACCTGGTTTGTAATCTATAGCTAGAACCCAGATTCGTGTGGAAGTTGCTGAGATTCTCCTGTCTCAGCCTCTGGACTACCAGGATTTTGTAAATATAGGCCCCCATGCCTAACCAGAGGAACATTGTTGTTGACAAAATTAAGCCATCCTTCAGCTGGTAAGTTTACAAATAACAGTGAAAGGTTATGATGTTTACAATTTATAGCTGAGACCCCACAGCAGCTCATTTTACATAGCCAAAAACAGAGAATAAAATAGTTATTTTTAAAATACCACACTAGGTGCATAATTATGGAAAAACTTGATAAATAGGTGGTTTATATACCCGCAGAATCTGAAGTCCTTCTTTTTCTTAATTTAGTCCATTGGTTTCTTCTAATATCCTGTGCTTTTAACTGACTCTGTCATTGGGTAGGAAAGTCAAATTACAACACAGTCCAGTACTCATATCTGCTATACTGACTTTGAAAGAGAGTAGGCCCTTCTATGGTAGAGAGAATGCCATTGATAAGACACTGTATGACTTTGTCCCATGTCAAATGTTAGCAGCAAAGCCCAACATGCAGCACACAAGTCACCTTCTAACTTCCTCAGCACTGAACCAGAAGCCAGGGACTCGGAATTAATATCTGGGTCTTCGATTTAATTTCATTGGTTAACCTGTCTGTTTTATGCCAAACCCAGCTGTTTTCATTGCTGTAGCTCTATAATAGAGCTTGATGTCAGGGATAGTGATGCCTTCGGAAGTTGCTTTATTGTTCAGTATTGTTTTGGATATCCTTGGTTTTTTTTTCCATATGAAGTTGATCATTGTTCTTTCAAGTTTTGTGAAGAATTGTGTTGGGATTTTGATGAAGATTGCATTGAATCTATAGATTGCTTTTGGTAGGATTGCTATTTTTGTTATGTTGATCTTACCTATCCATGAGCATGAGATATTTTTCCATTTTCTGGTATTTTCTTCAGTTTCTTTCTTCAAAGACTTAAAGTTCTTGTGGAACAGGTCTTTCACTTCATTGGTTAGAGTTACCCCAAGATATTTTATGTTATTTGGGACTATTGTCAAGGGTGATGCTTTTCTCATTTCTTTCTCAGCTTCTTTATCATCAGTTATGAAGCTCGGGCAGACTGCAGGGCCACTGGCAATGGAACTAGAATTTATCACTACTGCTTTTACTGGCTTTTGGGGAACCCATTCTCTTTGGATGGATACCTTACTCAGCCTAGAAATAGTAGAGAGGATCTTGGACTTTCCCAAAATAATGTATCTTACCCTCTCTGAAGAATGGATGGGGGTGAGGTAGGGGGACACGTGAAGGGAGTGGGAGGAGGGAAGGGAATGGGAAGTAGGATTGGTTTGTAAAATGAAAAAGACTGTTTTCTTTTAAAAATCTGAAAAAAAAAGATGTATGAGTTAGAGAGATGGTTCAGCAGTTAAGAGTGCATACGGCTCTTGCAACGGACCCAGGTTCACTTTCAGTGCCTATTGCAGACAGCTCCCAAATGTCTGTTCCTCTACCTAGGAGCTACTGACACCTCTGTCCTCCAAGGGCACCTGCACTCCTGTGCACAAAACTACACACACGGACACACACACATACACACACAAGCACACCCAAATAATAAAAAGTATATATTAGAAAAAATAGTTAAAAATGCACCACTTTAAATCAAGTGGAAGCACTAAGAATGGGTAAAGAAAAGAAAAAGGAATCTCACAGAAAGGGGGGCAGATGTGTAACACAGGAGTGTCCTCGGTGGAGGGTGTGCATGCTTGACAAGATATATAGTGATTACTTTGAACTGAAGGGATCTGAGAACCAATAAGTCAACAAGGAAGAGTCTGAATGCCTTTCATTGATAAGTGGATTCTTCCAAAGGAAATGATGGCATCAACCAGGAAGTACTCAGCTCATTCCTGTCATAAGAGAGAAAACTAAACCAATTTTTTCATGACTATTGTATCTCTAATCTGTTCCTCTAAGGAACATTCATTTCCTCCAGGATAAATGTATTCCCTACCTAGTGAAAACATGCCTGCATCTGTCATCCTTTCTCTTGCTGAGATAAGACATAAGGTCTGAAGGTTGTCTAGGCATGATATCACCCCAAATATGATACACTGACATTTGAGAAAACACAAGCTAGGAGATCATATTCTCTTCACCCCATCTTTACCCAAAGCAGACCTTAAAACCCTCTGACATTCCACAGTGTAGGGGACAATGGTATATTTCCAGAGACACCCTTCTGTGAGGAGGGGAAATACTGTCCTTACCGCTGAAGAACAGTGTGGAAAATGTCTGTGGCACACATTCTTGCTAAGTTACCCCAGTTTATTGTTCATAGGCCCTTTGACTACCTAGCTATGCATCACCTTTAATATAACAATACAAAGGTTTCCCTGAGTCTCCCTTTTTGGAAGCATGGCTGTCATTTACAGCATACATTAAAAACATGTGTGCTGTGTACTACTCTTTTGTTAGTCCTTCTTCATAGATGCTTCTGTCATAAACGTTGCAATAGGTGAGAAAGGGTCATACATTTTCTTATCTACAATTCTTTGATTCCTGTTACTTGCTCTGTGTGTGTGTGTGTGTGTGTGTGCATGTATGTGCGCACGCATGTGTGTAGAAAAATATTTTGATAGCCAGACATAACTAAACAAACTTTTGTTTGATATCCATTTCAACCTGTCCTCGAAATACTTGATCTCTGAATTTGCCAATCTTAATAAAATAAATGACCTGTAAATCTCATCTTTTATATACCTAAAACAACTTGCTTAGAACTTCATTATTTGCAAAAGCTTTCCGATCTTTTTATTTCTAGATCTCAGTCATTATTAACTTCATATATTTAAGTCCTTCTTTACTAAAGACACTTCCATATGTGCATTCCTCCAAAATGTTCTCTTATGCACTGCTTTCTTTTTCTAATCCCTCCTCTATGATGGAATATCAAGAGTCAGCAAACCTGCTGGTGGTTTCCTTTGTAAGCAGGAACAGAAGATCATAGGAAGGTGCTACTTGTTTGTCTTAAGATAGAGCTGAGCAACAACAATTAAGTAATAGAAAGCTAAATACAAGGCGTATGTAAGATAATGCAATTAATGAATATTTCCTAGGTACATTGTTGTAACACCCAATTCTGTGTTACTCTCTCAGTACAGTTCGTGTGCCACTGTACCATATGCAAGCCGGGCAAGGGCCTGGAGATTGAAAGAACACACAAGAGACCGAATAAACAGCCGAATGCTGTTTATTCAACTTTGGGGAAATCCTTATATACCTAGCTGCTGCACAAGGGATTCCCCCCAGGCAGGTGGGAAATTGCCATACCCAAGATGGAGAAAACAATGCCCTACAGCTAATCACCAGGTGGGGCAGAGGGAGCACAAAAACAAACAAAATGTTTTAGCTGGCTGACCAGAAACTGTCCTCAAGTAACCCCAGGAGCAGGGGGCAAACCCGGTCCCTACACATTGTGTCAAACTAAACCTTAGCAAAAACACAAGGCAGTCTTCATATAATACATAGCATCACTACTATAACTATTCTTTTTAATGTTAATGGCTGTATGTAGGTAATACAAAGAAACAGCAAATACTCAACAAAATATCATCAAACTGATGTGTATGGTGCCGTATACAACAAATCTTAGAAATCCCTTTTAAAACTATGATAGTCCTCCTTATTGTAGTATTTGGCCTCTTATTGGCTTATGCCCTTGGGAGACAGGCCACGCCCACTCCCAGCTTCCAGCCTCTGACCCCAATTCTCTCCCCTCTTCCGCTCTCACGGGAGCAGCAGCTGCTTCTCTTCCCTCTCCCCCCTTCTCTCTCTCTGTCTCTCTGTCTCTCTCTCTTTATCCTCTCTTCTTTTCCCTCCATCACCCATCTAATAAATGTTTAACTCTGCATGGCGCGCCTATCCGGCTCTCTTTTGTCCATCCCATACCGCTGCCGCAGCAGCGCACATGGGGACCAGGAGACTAGCCGCGTGGCCGCCCACCCGCTGCAGAGACCGCGTGGTCTGGGGACCTGCAGCAAGCTACAGCAAGCTGCTGGCACTCTCTTTTTTAAAAAAAACACAACACTTATTATAGATAGATCTTTACACAGAGTGTCTCTCTAACATCTCTATTAATAAGCATCCCATTTGCTGTTTTTTAATCACAGAAATATGATCAATAACAACATACAGAAAATGAATATTATATCCTAGCATCCTAATCTCACTCAGGACTTCTTGGCATACTACTTACTTTGAGGTCTTTTAGAGGCAGTCCTCCCTCAGCTAAATGCTACCATGTGTAAATCCTTTATGTCACCAATTCTGCTCTTGTATATCACAGTTTAGCAGTGTAGTGCTACCCAGTATGTGAGATGCCATACATAACCTCTACAGATAGTCTCCAAATGGATTTTACACCTAAATCTCAAATGAAAAGTGCAGAATTTCCAGATAATACTTAAGAAAATAGGTCTTTCAAATTTGGTGGCCTACCTGTGCATTGGGGGTGTTTCTCCCATTATGATGTACAGAGAAAGAAAGATTATCATTCTCTGAAATCAGGAATATGTCTGGGAGAGCTGGTAATGGTCTGTGGCGGGAGCCTTTGTGAAACATTATCTGTGTTCGTTTTGTGCAACATTATCTGAATTAGCCTCCTCAATTTGTATACTTCCTTTGAAAACAGAACCTATTGTTTTACATTAACAAGAGACTTGCTGTTGAATTGGGCACAAATTTCCAGCAAATCTGGCTAATGTCTCTGTTTAGAAGGGAAGCAAGACCTGAGAACCATTGCAGTGGATCCTTTCGCCTCACGATGTCCTGTCACTCAGACATCGCTAGCCAATCAGAGCCTCCAGCGGATCTGCCAGTAAGATGGGAGTGTTCTTCCTGTTTCCAGACTGGTTTGCTGTTCTGAGGAAGTCGGAAGTTGCTGGTGTGGTGCATCTTGGGCTCCACATTTGGAGAGCGTGGTTGAACTGTGCAGCCAGGCCATGATGAGTTATGCGCAGCTGTCATCAAACAAGGAAGACTGCCAGGCCATGGTGAGCGAGGGGCCGCTGTGTCCAAACTGGGTGGTGCCGCTGGCTAAGCCACGGGAGCAGATGTGGGTCATCCCTTGTTTGGGTGGGAGCTAATGGGCAGATGCTGAGTTTGGCATGGCTCACTCGTGATCCTTATCATTCCCTGGGCTGGGGCAGCCGCCTCTGAATAATTAAAATCTTCGGGCTGCCTCTGTGAAGAAAATTGGGAGTGCGATCATATTTAGAAATGTCCTTTTTTGCTGATATTACTATAACATGCGGGTGCCTGTAAGTGCTTGTATTTTCGCTATGGAAGGCAGATTTGCCAAACTCGGAGAACCCTGGTCTCTCCAGGATCTTCCAGATTTTCTGTACTTGTAAAATTTAACATTTAGGTTTAGGATCCTTCTGGAGTTAATTTTGTGGAGCTTCTAAATGATACCTCCTGTGTAGAATAGCATCCCACTGCTAAACTGATATAGAAGAGTAGAATTGGTGGTAATAGTATTGATGGTATAAGGATTTACCAAAGGATAAAGAAACAAAAACATCTCAGAAAGTAGAATTTAGCGAAGGGAGGACTTCCTCCCAAATACCCCAAAGGTAAGTAGTATGCAACCATGTCTGTTAGAGATTAGTAAGAGAAAATGTAAATATTTGTTAACCAGCATTAATCAGCCATTAGCTACACTCCCAGAAAAATGGATTAAACACTGGTTTACTCTGGGCCAAAGCCCCCTCTACCTTACCCCAAAGACATGCTGCTCAAGGGGTTCTCACAGGGACACAACCAACATTAAATCCCAATATGTCATAAAGGTGTAATAATTCTTGAGTAGCTGCAGGTTAAACATTTTTGAAAAGCATTCTCAATTTTGAGACAAGGTCTTCAATGTTGATTGAGATGGATTTGAACCCTATTTGTAGCACCACAGGGCATTGCCCTTGCTGTTCCCCAGACTAACTACCCTAAAGTTTTGGATTACACCTTTGTAGCCCAAAAGAGTTCTAAAATTACCAGTTTGAATCACAGAGTGGACTGTCCATTGCAGGAAGATTAAAAGGATTTGCATGTGGAGCATGGCTCTCTTCAGATCAGAAGATCTGCAGGGGGACACAGACTGGGCAATAGATATAGATCACAGATATAAAATTTAAGGCAGTGAGCTGCACAGCTCTCCATCAAAAAGAAGGACCTGATGGGGCACAGTGAGTGACCTTGTGATTTTCCAGCATGTATTAATTGCTTTCACGTGAAAAAAGTCAGACATAATTGCTGGGCCTAGAATTTTGGGAGAGCTTTAACCACTGAGTATTCATTTTCCCTTGCAGATATGTGTAATCCTGGTTGACATAGTAAAGTCAGCTGAGAGGTTTTAGACATAGATCATGGTCTGTCACTCTTTGTTAGCTTACAGCACTCAGCAGCTAACATTTTACATGGGACAAAGTCATGTAGTATCTTACAAATGGCATTCTGTCTACATGGGAAGTGCCCACTCCCTTCAAAGTCAGTTTAGCTAAGTGCTCTTCCAAATATTTTTATCTCTTTAACAAGTCAATTATTGATATCATTTTCTTTTTCTTTTTTTTTTTTTTTTTTTGGTTTTTTGAGACAGGGTTTCTCTGTAGCTTTGGAGCCTGTCCTGGAACTTGCTCTATAGACCAGGCTGGTCTCGAACTAACAGAGATCCGCCTGCCTCTGCCTCCCAAGTGCTGGGATTAAAGGCGTGCGCCACCACCGCCCGGCAGATATCATTTTCTAAATTTTATTTTTAAATGCTTTATTGCTTGAATATCTGTTGTTTCTATTTTCCAAACATTTCATAGTCATTAAGAATTTCATTCCATTTTTTCTTAAGTGCCATTTATCTATGTATTTATATAGCTATATTATTTTAGAGCAGTGGTTTTCACACTATTGTTGATGATCCTTGGGGGTCAAAGACCCTATGTCAGGGGTCACCTACATCCATCAGAAAACACAGATGTTTACTATACAATTTATAACAGTAACAAAATTAACATTTCTTAAGTAGCAATGGAGGTAATCCTTTTTTTTTTTTGGTCACAATAAAGTTTATTATGAAAACAGGCGGTGGTGGGGACAGAGGAAAAGACAAATACATCTGGGTTATAAATAAATACATCACATTGATGCCATATTCACTGAGGGCAGGGATCAAGTCCTCCATGGTTAGGGTGTACTTGCAGTCCTTGCTCTTGCTCCGGGAGCTGCCAGCTGCTGTGCCCTTCATTTTGCAGTGCTGTAGGGCATCATTAGCAATATTTAGATGAATTTCTGCGCAGCTACTGAGATGAGCCGGATTATGCGTGGTTATGAAGCTTCAAAGCCAGCATGGTTCAGGTAATAACCAGCCACTGCATCTGGGATCGTAGGGGTGTAATCCTCCAGCTGCATCAAGAAGTCCACCAGAGGCGTGCTGGACCCTATGGGCTTCACTTCTCCGTTGGCCGCGCTCGGCAGGGCGTAAACCCCGTTAGACATTGGCTTCAGGGGGAGCCGCGCCGCCCGCTGCCACCGAGGCCGGCCCACTGCCACCTAGGCAGGCTCGCGCCGCTCCGCCGGCTCCCATCCCCGCGCCGCTATGGGACTCGTGCCCGTGGTGGCCGCTCCAGCCCCGGCCCCCCCTGCCGTCCCCGCGGGGCTTGCCTTGCTCTCCGCAGCTGTGCAGGTGGGCAGCGTGGTGGGAGCCGACACCGGAGGCGGGGGACCCGCGACTGAGGCCGCACAGGCCGGCGCCGCCTTGGGGTCCGCGCCGGAGCCGCTGCAGCTCATGGGGCTGATGGGAGAGGCGGCAAACCGCAGTGGAGCTAATCTTATAGTTAGGGATCGCCACAACAATAGGAACTGTATTAAAGGGTCTCAGCATTAGGAAGACTGAAAAATACTGGATTATATCGATGTCCAATATAGCTAAGGCTTGCCTTCCTGTCTGAAATTGAGCATTGCTTTGAACACCTGATCCTGACTTTGTAGCCCAGTGCAAAGTCAGTCCTACTAATCCATCTGAATGTTTCATTTCCAGGATTTTTTCAGTTTGTATGTTCTTTATTTCTTCTATTTCCATTTTTAGGTCTTGAACAGTTTGATTTATTTCCTTCAACTATTGATTTGTTTTTGTTTTCCTTGTCTTTATTTTGTGAGGGAGTTATGCGTTTCAACCAATTGCTTGTCTTTTTCTGGCATTCTTTGAGCGGTTTATTGAGTTCCTACAATTATTTCTGTTTTCCTGAATTTATTTGGAGGATTTATTAATTTTTCTTTTAAGGAACGTTGTCATTTTGATATAGTTGGTTTTAATGTCTTTTTCTTATATTTCAGCCTGATGGAATATTAGGAGCCGCTGTGACAGGATAGCTGGGCTCTAGTAGTGACATACTTCCCTGCCCGTTAGGGATTATGTTCCTGTGCTGGTGTCTAGGAATCTGGGTTTGGTGTGATTAAGTCTAGGTGCTGATTTCTGAGTTAGTCTTCGTAGGTTAGGAGTTTTATTTCTGTGTTTCTGTTTGCACTCTGGAATTTCAGGGTGTGTAAGAGGTAAGCAGTGCCTTTTATACTGGCCTTGGCTGGTGTGTTCAAAAGAGAATCCTTGCTGGTGTGGGAAGCTAAGGGAAGGAGAAGCCAGTGGTAAATTATCCTAAGGGATTACAGGAGGTATGGAGAGTGGGGAGGTGGGAGGCAAAGCTGCCTCTGGTGCTTTAGTCCAGTGTTGGGGCAACTGTGAAAATTGGGTCTGGGGTAGCAGATAATGTGGTCGATCTGCAGAATGCCTGCCTGTACCTCTGGGAGATATGACAAGTATTTGAGCAGCGGGTGTCTCAATCAGTTATGGTGGGGACACAGGAATGAGGGTAGAAGGGAAGGGCCAGTGAGGAGGTACTGTGAAATCCACAGAGACATAGTCAGGGCATAGGAAGTATGCTCTGTTGCAGCCCTAGGGCAACCTAAGTATTGGGTCTTGGGTATCAGACAGTGGGGAAGGTCTGCAGGCAGCCTACCTGGTCACATACTAAAAATCTTAATACTGATGCACCAGGTTCCCAGGCAGCATTTACCTACTTCTTTCTTTATTTAGGTTTGTGTTTTTGTTAATCAGTGAAAGACTTTTAGTTAATATGTGGGCTGGGCATGTCACTTAGCAAGTTTTCTTCTTGGGATTGACCTGAATACAAATACCAACACCAATCTGGAGACATTTAACTGCCTGTTACTCCAGATCCAGAGGATCTGACACCATCTTCTGGCGTGTCACTTGTACATACACGGAAAACATTGCCTCTAACATAGACAAACCTACACAGACAACTAGGGATAGACTTGTTTTAACACTATATGATTTGTAAGGCAATCACAGCAGAACAAGTTGCTTTGGTTGTATAATACAAATCATACAATGTTTATTCAACAATGTTATCTTGCAATTAATTTGAACAGGTTTTCATTTCCTCACTTTGATGCAAACAGCCAGTCATCAATTATAGAAAACAAAATAGTTTCTAAATGATCCTAACAGACATTCTTTTTCTTATCATAATGGAATGAGATACTTTTAGTAGTCAAAAATATTTTTACATTAAAGAAACACCTGAAGGCATCCAGCAAATCTATCCACTTTTGGTGAAACTGCCATCCCTGCCCATCCCATTTTGTATTACAGGAGAAAAATAGAACTTGAATGCAGAGGGTGATTTCCTTGCTTTTATTTTGTTAGAATCTTGTACTTATTGTTTAAGGGACCATGGAAAATTTGTAGGTCTCTCTTTGTGTCTCCTTTTTTCATTGGTGTCATGTATATTGTGTGATTTTTATTAGTTATATTCTAATTATTATGTTGTTTCTTTGGAAAATGATGGACCTTTACTTATTTTTGTACTCCGTCCATTTTTTCTCCTAACCTTCTCAAAAGTTGTTGAATTATCTACCATTCCACAATTGAACTCACTCCCAGAGGATCTGCAGGTTATTCAGGTAGAATACCATTTTATACAACATACATGTATAGTAAATTACTTTCCTATCAGGCATGTTGGGGTGCCACCCGTTTCAAACAAGTGGCCCAGGATAGCTTGAGCCATTTTTATTTAGTTTCAATAGTTTGCATAAACAGTTTCACAATCAAATTTGTTTCCTCAAGTTTCTAATAATGGTTACACTAATTGCCAGTTTGTTCCCTTATTTCATTGTCCTGTTCCCCAACTTTCCCACTGGTAGCCATTACTAACTTGATTCATAGTTTTACTATTAAAAGGATAAAGAGTATAGCAAACAACCAAAGAAGTTTTCTAATTAGGCACACCTACAGGTAAGTTTGGCCGTTGGCAGAATTTGTGGTTAAAAGCATCATGGAAAGTGAAAGAGAATTTTGCCTCTCGTGGTTAATATTTACCTCTAGTAAAATCTAAGTTGTAACAATAACTCAACCAGCAGAAACTGAATCAATTGATTCTACAATTCTGTACTTTTCTATGTCCTTTGGGGAATTGTCAGGCTTTTCCATCATCCTTCAAGGAGCATAACTTAAAAGCCTATTCTTAACAGTTGGCATTGCTTGTCCCTAGTTCTCAAGTCCTCTTGCTCTCAGCTTCCGACAGTATTGACACATTTAGAAATGAGGGCACTATGGCCTTCTGTGATTCTACTTCATTCCCTACCCCTAGGCTGTTCTCATTAACCCCAGATATCATCTATTTATTAGCATTTCTCCTAGATTCTTATGCTTAAAATCATTCTCTCCAAAGCAGTTCTTCAGTTTTGTAACGTCATGAACTACTGAGACTCTCTTCAGACTTCTCACAAAAGGTACTGGGAGGGGTTTCCAGTGAAGACTGAAATCACCTGTGTTTAATTTCCATTTGTGTAAAATACCCCAGACTCCAGAAGGCAGGAGCAAGATAAACAACTGCGTTAACATGATAAAAGGAAATGGGCAAACCAGTTGAACATGGCAAGCAATATTCTTAGTTAAACATTCTTTTATTAGAACAGGGCAAGTAGTATTCACAGCCTAGACCAAAACAGTCTGTAAACATACCATTCATTCCCTGAGGGGAACCCATTGTTTTCTGCCAAATGGAGTAGGACTTTAGTTGGACCTTTAGTCATTTATTTATTTATTTATTTTGAGGTAGAAACATCTGTTTCCCTATGCCTGAAATGTAAATTATGGATATTAACCAAACCTGTTGACAGTAACCTTGAGAGAGCTGACCTCTCTGATCTAAATCTATGTGGGACCTTTGTTTGAGGTAGAAACAGACAATAACCTTGAATGAATAAAAATCATTTCCAACACTCTAACCTTTGGTCAGGGTGCAATGGCAGCAACTTCAAGCAAGCTGAAGCTCTCCGACCTTCAGACAAGGTGGAAAGAGGCTCACAGTTTTGGGTCTCCACTCTCCAGCGCCACAGGGAGAATTTGTTCATGCTATTCTCAGGCCTTGTCCCCTGAGGAAGTCACATGGCTCCTGGCTTGGCACCAACAAATTGAGTAAAGAAGAATTTTAAAAGAATGGGATGCTTTTTTAGATGGAATATTGAATCTTTTGGATGGTATTACTTAAGACTCATTCAGGTATTTAGTGAAAAAGAAACTAGTGTAGCAGAAAGTAATGAAAAGTCTATTTTGTAGAGGAAATCAGCACTTGGTAGTTTCAGAGGGCAGTCCTGTGGTGAAACAAAGGTAGGGAATTTCAAGCTGCTTAGCACCATTGAAGAGAAGGCCCTTGATCTGCATTGAATGCCTTGGAAGGACTCCATCCTACTAAGCCTTCAATCTATATTAGAAATAGACAGAGTTTCCTATTTAAAGTAAGCAACTTCATACTGAATCTACTACAACTCTGTTCCAATAATGGCAGGGTCCATTACAATGGAGACCCAAAATTTGGATGTTTTTTGAGGTTGTATTGGTTCTGTACACAAAAAAGATGCACAATTTAAGGTAATGGATTGTTAGTCTGTGATTTCACTTCTGTACTTTTACAGGTATCTGTGTTTGCAAGAAAATATATATTTAGACCTTGTCTCCCCTGAAAAAAGTCAATCTACCAAATAAAAAAATAGATACACATGCTTCTGCTTTCTAAGTGCTGAAATTAAAGGCATGAGTCAGTACACCCATCATGCCTGTTATTTTTTGGTATTAGTAATAGCTCACACAATTTCTCTGAGGTTTACTGAGTACTGCATTTCTCTTGCAAGGCACATCCCATTCAAAGATTGCAGCAATGACAGAGCTGAACCTCCTATTGAGTTTCATTCTGTAGTGATGTGGTAATGGCACTGTAATGTCCCTGTCATGAAATGAGTACAAGAAGCACCAGAATTAGATGACTATACTATCAAAGAAGTATACATTAACAATGTTGTCAGTATCACACCTTTTGTTTTCCACATGTATGGGATATTTTAAAATTCAGTGACCTATGATGATGTACATGTGAACTTCACTCAGGAAGAGTGGGCTTTCCTGGATCCTTCCCAGAAGAATCTCTACAATGATGTGATGCTTGAGACCTTCAAGAATCTCACTGATATTGGTAAGATGGTGAAATTTACTTCACATTTTAAATAAACGTGACAAGTGTTTCCTGATGATTGAGGGTCTTCTGTAATTTCGATTGAGAAAGAGGAAGGGTGTGGTGAATAAATTATGCATGGTGCTAAGGGTCTTTGAAGATAGTAACTTATATTTTTCACAGTTTCCAATAATATGTCATACATTTTATGGTATTATATTTTAGGCTATAATTGGGAAGTTCATGATATTGAAGAGCATTCTCAAAGTTCTAGAAGACATGGAAGGTAATTTACATATATGCATGCTGATATAAATGTGCCTCTGAGGAAAGTTTAATGTGTCCTGGATGTTTTAAAGAAAAATAACAATGTAAATAGCACAGCTTAAAGTGTATTGATGATTATTAAATTCTCAAAAAGTCATACACCTTAATGTCAGGTAGGAAAGTAGTGTTTGCAAGGCATTAAGAAAGAAGACAAGGACCGAGTGTCTTAACAGATATCACATCTGAATCACAGCTGAGTGAGAGCTGTGCTGTAGAACTGCCAATCTGTGTAGTTTCATAGCACTCATATTACAATAGGTGCACACTTTGAACAGGTGATAAATATCTGTCCAAAGCCTTCTACTAAGCAAATAATACATAGTATAGCTATTGTGACTTACATACTTGTGATGATTCTGCTAAGTATATTGAGAAGGGCAGATAGACTCAAGGGACAGTTTTTGTGGAGAAACTTCAATCCCTATACCACATGTCTCTGAGGTATAGAGAGTCAAACTGTGTAAATTCAATGTGGAAACCTTTTATTTGTTATTCTTCCTTTAATAGGTACATAAAATGTCACTCTGAATAAAAACCATATGAGCATGGGGATATGGAAAGAACTTACACTATCTCTCTCAGAACAATTAGAAGATATGTAGTAATCTCTGACTAGACTTGTTGATTGTGATTCAAGTTTATAAGTAATTGATTTTCCAGCTTCATTGGGAATCCATCAACAAACTAACACTGCAGAAAAGCTTTATGAGCACTAATTATTTGTAAACACTTCTGTTTGTCATGATTCACTTTGCAAATGTAGTGTGACTCACAATCTTGGAATATTTATGAATATACTAAATGTCTTAATGCTCTGAGTTTTTTCACTTCTCTTCAAATATGGGAAAAATCTCTTATAGGAAAAAGATGCTCAAATTATGAACCATGAAATAAAATTCTTACCATCAAAGGCGTTGTCAAAGATGCAAAGCAACCTTTAACAAAGGGGAAAACATATGCTTAAATGATGTGATGAAACCTTAAGGTTTGATTCCTCTTTAAAATTAGACCAAGTCTCAGAGGTTAAGAGCAGTGACTGTTCTTCCTGAGGTCCCAAGTTCAATTCCCAGCCACCACATGGTGGCTCACAGCCAACGGTAAGGAAAGCTTGTGCTCTCCTCTGGCGTGAAGGTGTACAGGCAGGAGGAACATTGTATACATAATGAAAGTAGACCAAATTGTAAAATTAATTTATACAGATATAAAGATTTATCAGTATAATGAATGTGGTAAAAGTTTGACATGTGCCAATGAACCTTCTGAATATAGTTAATGTGTTAATCCCTTTACATATTACAGTCACTTTGAAAGGCATGAGAGAATTCATATGGAAGAGAAGCCCTGTGAAGATATTCAACATGATGAAGCCATTGCATGTCACAGTCAACTGCAAATAGATAAAAGAACCCATACTGGAGAGAAACCTTACAAATGTAATCAGTGTGATAAAGCTTTTACACGTCACAGTAGTCTTCAAATACATAAAAGAACACATACAGGAGAGAAACCTTACAAATGTAATCAGTGTGATAAAGCTTTTACATGTCACAGTAGTCTTCAAATACATAGAAGAACACATACAGGAGAGAAACCTTACAAATGTAATCAGTGTGATAAAGCTTTTACATGTTACAGTAGTATTCAAATACATAAAAGAACACATACAGGAGAGAAACCTTACAAATGTAATCAGTGTGATAAAGCTTTTACATGTAATAATAGTCTTCAAATGCATAAGAGGACACATACTGGAGAGAAACCCTATGAATGTAATCAGTGTGGTAAAGCCTTCACACGTAATAGTAGTCTTCAAATGCATAAAAGAACACATACTGGAGAGAAATCTTACGAATGTAATCAGTGTGGTAAAGCTTTTACATGTAATAATATTCTCCAAATGCATAAAAGAACACATACTGGAGAGAAATGCTATGAATGTAGTCAGTGTGGTAAAGCCTTTACATGTTCCAGTAATTTTCACAGGCATAAAAGAACACATACTGGAGAGAAACCCTATGTATGTAATCAGTGTGGTAAAGCCTATTCACAAAGCAGTGATCTTCAAAGGCATAAAAGAACACATAATGGAAAGAAATTTTATGAATGAATGAAGTGTGTTAAAGCCTTTGCACATCACAGTAATCTTCAGCCGCATATAAGAAAACTTACTGGAGAGAAACAATATGCATATAATCAGTGTTGTAATGCCTTTGCAAGTCACAGTAATATTCAAAAGCATAAAAGAACAAATACTCAAGAGAAACCCTGTGAATGTAATCACTGTGGTAAAACATTTGCTTGTATCAGACATCTTCAAATTCATGAGAAAATGCACATATCAGTGTGGTAACTTTTTTGTTTCATAGTTTTTCTACAAGAATTAGCTTTTAGTGCACAATCAATCTGTTAAATCCTTTTCATATTACAGTACTCTTTGACATTATGGAAAACCAATACTGAAGGGAATCTAACTATAAAGTACTTGGCAACATCTTCAGGCAACATACATTACTAAGTTACACAGGAGTGTTAATTCTGGAGAAGAAATTCTGATAATATCAGCAATCTGTCCAAGCATTATAGTGTCCTTTATTTTGTTTGTACCTGCAAACTCATATATAGGAAATTCCTACAAATTTAAATAATGATGGAACCCTTTTAGATTTCATACTGCTCTTCAATTGCATTAAATATCTAATCCAGCTATAAACATTTATGGATGTGTATTTGTACCTTTTCTATTGTTTTGGTTTGTTTTATGATATTAAAGTTAAAATACTTAATAGTAGAGAT
This sequence comes from Ondatra zibethicus, assembly GCA_004026605.1. Classification (NCBI taxonomy): domain Eukaryota; kingdom Metazoa; phylum Chordata; class Mammalia; order Rodentia; family Cricetidae; genus Ondatra; species Ondatra zibethicus. The sequence goes on from PVIU01017529.1 coordinate 28,276, forward strand.
ATAAGAAACACTAAATACCTCATGTGCTTATTCAAAGCAGGATTTTCTTTTATCTGATTGATATGCAATAAAATAGGATAATCAGCAATCAACTTTATATTTCATAACATAGCTTAATGTGCTATAGATATGTATATCTTATTTAGCATTCTACTTTCTTCTTCCTGTCCCCATTACTTTTCCATTTGGTACTTCATCTTGAATTACTGCCTTCTAAGCAGATTGTCCATAGATGCCTGATAATGTAACAGCAAAGAAATTTATTTTAAAACAGTTCTTCTGTATGTGTCTGTAATATGATTCTGGGTTTGTAAGCCATGGCAGATGTGTGGAGACTAGAGGACAACTTTGTGGGATCTTTGGCCATCTTCATATGAGGATCGTGGTCTAGTTCCAGTGTGCACACCGCAGACATTTCACACTGAGCCATCTCAGTGATGCTCAAACAAGATGAATTGAGCATTACATCACTAAAATATTTTCTTCTTTTCAAATTGTGAACGTACTGTTGTTTAAGATGGAGGAAATGAACACAATTTGACTAATAAATCCTATGATTATGCTGGCCTTCCCTGTCCCTCTAAGAGACAAGCCCCGCCCACTCAGCCTCTCTCTGCCCACTGAGGCAAGCCTGCCTTGGTTGCCTTTCTCTCTGCCTGCCTTTCTTCTCAAGAGGAAGCTCTTGTCCTCTCCCCCTTCTTCCCTCTTGCCTGTCTCCTCTCTGTCTGTCTTTCTCTATTTCTCTCCCTTCCTCCCTCTTATCCTCCCAGTTTCCTCTTCCTAAATAAAATTTCATACCCTCCAAACTCTCTCTGCATGGCATTATTCTGTTTTTCTCTTGTGGTCTCTCCCCTGCAATGGGACCTGCCAAGGTCCCTCAGGCCACACATAAATCTTTAAATCCTATTTGCAAATGAAAATGTTATACTACTATCTTTTTTATTTTGATTGTGTTAACTTATTCTAAGAACTGAACGCTTGTTCCATGACACTTTCTCAAATTACAAGTGAACACCAGAGAATTGTCTCAGTGGGTAATATTAGTTGCTGGTAAGCCATAAAACCTGAGTTCTGTCTCTGGGAGACCCATATTTCTCTGGCCAATTTTTCTCTTGTTTCTGCACTTGGTCTATGGTGTGTGCACAATCACACATCAGAACATACATAAATAATCTTGAAACCCAAAGAAGCACCAATAAGGTCTTTTGTAGCAAAACAACTCTGTTGGTTTCATCTCTAGAACTCACATGGAGGAAGTAGATAATGAAAACCTTTATGTTATCCTCTCACTGCCACAGACTCACAGTGACACAGATGTGTGCACTCAGACACAGTTCAAACAATTTAAATTGATGCAAATTTAAATACAAAGCAAGTAGCCCAGTTGTTGAAACTACATTAAATGATTTGCAAATTCAAATTATAGAATTTTAAAAATTATTACCATTAATCAAAACATTAATTATTACTTTTTACAGCTCATTTTGCTCCATATTCCCTGACTTATACATACCTCAGTTAAAAAGTCTTGTGCATGCCTGTAATTACAGGACTTGGTAGACAGGGGGAGGATGAGCTCTGAATTTGAGACTGACTTGGTCCACATAGTGAATTCCAGATTATCCATGACTAAGTAGTGATGTCCTGTCTCAAAAAACTTCAGAAAAGAAAAGGCACATCTCAAATTATGGAACATTCTCTGATATAAACTTATTGGACTCTGTCTAATTTCAACAAAAACTTGTTATCTTTACTCATATTGAGAGAACTGTGTTACCAATGACAATAAGAAGCCATGTGCAGAGTCCATTCACAGAGGAAGAGAATGCCAGTGAATCCTCCCACAACCATCGTGTGTGTGGTTCATCACCTTCAAGTGGTTGGAGACAGAAGTAATTCACATCTTTATCTTCTGCATTATAAGGACTCACTAGTACTACTCCTATTGGGTACCCAAATTTGCTTCCTAGCATCCCAATCAGAAGGCTCAGAACTGCCTATATTTCTAGGTCCTGCAGGTCTAATGCATTCTTCTGGGCTTGTTGGGCACCATATATGCAAATAGTGAAAATACTGATTTATATCTGATTCCATGTTGTAAAAAGGGTTTGCTTTATGTATGTGTTACTTCAAAGAAGAATTAAAGTTAACTTACGTGTATAAGTTTTGCCAGTTTATACACCATGTACATTCCAGATTCCAGTGGAGGCCACAAGACAGTGTCTGATCCCCTGTGACTGGAGTTACAGACAGTTGTGAGCTGTCTTGTGGTTGTTGGTGGGTGAGCTGCAAGTGCTCTTAGCTGCTGTGCCATCTATTGAGCCCCATGAATGCGTCATTTATAGGATAATGCTTATGGAGTTAATAATAATTGATTATTAATTACATCTAATTAATAAACAGTAATGTGTTATGACTAAATTCATCTTTATCTCAGCCCTGATTACCCAGAAGAAATATATTAATCACCTCCGAAACTAACTTGAAATTGGTGCTTAAAGAAATTTCAGCGTCCAAATCTCCACAAAATAAGGGAAGAGTACAAGGAAGAATCAGGAGAGGTAACAAAAAAGACAGTAAAAATCTTTAAACACTGCCTGACCAATTATCCAAAGCCACAAGACTGAGTTTATCACAAGTATGGTAAATAGGCAGCAGTGTGAGCCCAGAAAGACTTGTGTGAAGAGACACGAGGGAAAAGGAACTCGCAGACATGAAGATCGACTTGTCTGAATGGGATGCTCTTCTGCTTCCCGATGACCGCGAAACTCTCAGAAGCCTTGAGTGAGGCTGGAACACTCATGCATTTACAGCACCCTGCAGGCCCCCACTTGGCAATTTCTACTCTGTCATCCATATATCCTGCCTTCCTGACAGGGTAAGGATATCCTAAAGAAGCGTCTATATCTCTTCCTTTGGCTAACAATTAGTGAAACAGTGGACTGCATTAAATTCTTATTTCCCCAGCACTCACATCCTGGGAAAGACAGAGTCCTCCAGAGGAGAATGTTTCTGCTGAAGCAGCATTTGCACAGTATGTGAAGGATTCCTTTCAGGAGACAGAAGAGCTAAGAATGGGAGTGGATAAGGGATGGGCAGAAATTCGTCGGGGCTGGAGAGATGGCTCAGTGGTTAAGAGCACTGCCTGCTCTTCCAAAGGTCTTGAGTTCAATTCCCAGCAACCACATGGTGGCTCACAACCATCTGTAATGAGGTCTGGTGCCCTCTTCTGGCCTGCAGGCATACACGCATATACAGGTATACATAATAAATAAATAAATATGAAAAAGGAATGGATGTGGCGAACCACAGTAACAAATTTAAAAAAAAAAAGAAAGAAAAAAATTCGTCATAAGACTTGGTTAGATTTCTTAGATGTGCATATCTCTTGCTTTCTGTGTGAATGTGTTCAGACACCAAGAATACAAACATCACCTTCTATCTGCATCACTGTTCCTATTCAGTCATGCTGAATACTTACCACATTTCTTGTTGTCATGATAAATGTAGTTTTTTCTTTTCTATTGTTTTCATTTTACAGAATAGTCTTACTATGAAGCACTCCCTGACCTGGAACTCAATACATAGACTAGGTTCTTCTAGAAAATCAGAGATATCTGCTCACCTTGTCGCTAAAATGCCTGCATTAAAGTGGAAATATCACAGTTGGATAATTTGGTTCTTTTAATTGGCTAAATAAGGATGAGGAGCTAAACCTGTTGGATTAGAGTAACCAGGACACAATCCGTGGCATTAAGTCTGGTAACCCAAGAATGCGCTCATCTAATAAAATCATCCTGTTTAAACGTCTTCCACGTATGAGTTTGTTACAACTAATCAAATGATGAGGGCAGGGTTATGTCCATATTCTACAGACGGTAAAAACCACATTCCAAGAGAGAAGTGGTTGTTTTTTTTTTTTTAAAATATAGTTAATTTGAACTGCTCATCTTACTCAAACTCCCATTCTAAGGATTCACTAAATGAAGTTGAAAAGAAGCCACCTAAGTTGGACCTGGTGGCACGAGTGTATAGTCATGGTACCTAGAAAGTGGAGACAGAAGTTTCAGAATTTCAAAGTCATCCAAGTTGCAAGTGGTCTATGGAGAAAGGTGGGACAACCCCAGAACCAAGGTAGACAGTGATTGGCCCAAGCCAATATGAATAGTCTCACCAGGAGCTCCAGAACTCTATAGGGTATGACACCAGCAAGTGGTTATATTTGGGGTTCAGGATGGATTCTATCACCTCAGAAGTGGTGCCCTCTTCCTTGCATCCTGAGAAGCTAGTTTAGGAGCACCGGAATGTGGAAGTCCCAGTCCTCTTGTATTCCAAGTCCACAGCATCTGTCCCAAGAAGAGGGTGACTATATTTGCATGGGGCTGGGCAAGGACAGAAAGATCCAGAGCAGCCCATTTTCAAAGGTGATTCTGCCTCTTCCCCACCTACATCCTAAATATATCATCATAGTAACATGGGAAAGTGGTGTAGGTCCATGTGAACTGAGTATCCCTATCTCACATAGTGATGAGCAGGCCCTGCTTGCCTAAGACTGAAACTGATTCTCATTCCCAGTCTTGTGTCTTGTGTGTGTGTGTGTGTGGCTGAGGGACTAGCAGAGTGCAGGCATCATTGGCTCAGGACTCCATGGGTCAGACAACTGCTCCCTGCTCTCTGCAGTCAGGGGTCACACAAGTCTTCCAATCTCCTTCAGGTTCTTCAGTTTTTTCACCCTGTCCAGTGTGACTGACATACCAAATAGTGAGATCTCAGGATAACAGAGAACCAGCAGGCAGTACAAGTAGAATGGAGTAGTGAATATTACCTGGTTTGCAATCTGTGGCTAGAACCCAGACTGGTGTGGAAGTTGCGGAGATTCTTCTGCCTCAGCCTCTGGACTACCAAGATTTTATAAACATGGGCCTCTGTGCCTGGCGAGAGGAACATTGATTGTTATTGACAAAATTAAGTCTTCCTTCAACTGATAAATTTACAAATAACAGTGAAAGATTTATGATGTTTACCATTTATAACTAAGAACCCACAGCAGCTCATTTCACATAGCCAAAAGTAGACAATAAAATATAGGTACTTATTAAATACCACTCTCGATAGATAATTATGGAAATTCTTGGTAAAAGTTTATATTTCCTCAGACTCTGAAGTACATCTGTTTCATAATTTACCCCTTTGGATTCTTCTAAGATGCTGTGCTTTTCAATGGGTCTGGCATTGGGTAGGAAAGTCACCAATCAAAGATACAAACATCTTTGCTTGCAATACACAGTCCAGAACTCACTCCACAGGTGCTAACTGGGCTCAGTTTCCTACATGACTGAAGATACAGGCATGACCACTGTTCCTGATGGCAAATTTACTTTTACATTGGCAACACTTTATTGTGAACATTTAGGATGACACAAAGTTGCTCACTTTATATAGTTGACTTAATTTTAATTTTATATTCTGATATAGGTTTAATTAATTCATTACAAATATACAGCTAGAAAGATTTATATGGCTCTTTTGGAGATCAGTCCCCTTTTAAAAGTGGTACATGATTTAATAGAATTATTACAAATGAGATTTTGAAAGTGTTTTTATGAGTAAAGCTTCCATGCATATTTGTTAGCTAGCTATTGGCCAACTAGCCAGAACTGAATCAAAAGAGAGACAACTGGTGCATCATAGGAAAATGGCTAATTTACTGAGAAAGGAAAAGGCCTCTGGAGGGTAGAAGTTGGCTGGTGAGAAAGGAAGCACAAAAGATTCTGAACACCTAAGTTATCACTGATGTCCTTCCTCCCATTTGTTCATTTGTCTATAATGGCATGCATGTTTTTATGCATGTCTGATCCTTCGGGGTTCCTGATTCATGAAAGAATCTGAGAGACATTCTGCAGGATACAGAAGAAAGCGACAGAACTGTCTTTGCAATTTCCTGCTTTATGAAAAAGTCTGCTGGATACTATGGGCCTCTAGACTGAAGATGGATGCCCCAACAGTACAAAATAACTTTGGGTGACTGTCCAGGAAGCGAGATGTTCTACCTGTAGGTGCGCCTAGTTTGAAAACTTATTTGGTTTTTTTCTCTATCCTTTATACTTTAAACAGTAAAACTATGAACCAAATAAGAAACGGTTACCAGTGAGAAAGTTGGGGGACAGAAGTAGAATAAGATAAGGGAACACACTGAGAATTATGGTAACCATTTTTAGAAATTTGAGGAAACAAATTTGATTGTTAAAATGTTCATACAATCTTTTGAACCTATACATCAAAATGGCTCAGGCTAAAAAAAAGGAAAAAAAAAAACAAAAAGAAAATGCTCAAGAGTTTACCAGGTAAGCATATTCTGAAAACTTAAATTTCCACTTCATCAAATTAAAGAAAAATGGCTCAGTCTATTCAGGGCCTCATGTTTGAAACAGGTGGTCAGAGTTTCATCATGGTGATAATTTCACACATTCGTCCAAGGTCATAAAGCCAATGAGGAATTAGGAATTAGTGACTAATTTGAAGTTGGTCTCCCAACAGGTGGTGCCCCAACATGCCTGATAGGAAGGTAATTTACTGGACATTTGTATTGTGTGCAAAGGGCTTCTAACTAGAGTAACCTGCACATCCTCTGGGAGTGAGTCCAGGTGAGGAAGGATAGACAATTCAAGCACTTTTGAGAAGGTTGGGAGAAAAAATATGGAAGGAATAAAAAAGTAAGTGAAGGTCCTTCATTTTCTAATAATATAGTTAGACTATAATAAAACCACACATTATAGATGACATCAATGATAAAAGAAGACATAAAGTGAGACCTACAAATTTTCCATGGTCAAGTAAACAAGAACTACAAGATTCTAACAAAATAAAAATCAAAGTAATGACCCTGGGCCCTGCAGTTCTCTCCTTTTCCCATAATACAAAATGGGTTGGGCAAAGAGGATGGTTCCAACAAAAATAAATAGACTTCTGATTGCCTTCAGGTGTTTCTCCATTGCAGAAACTATTTTTGACTGCTAAAAGTATCTCTTTCCCTTATGATAAGGAACAGGATACTTGTTAGGATCACTTACAAGCTGTTTTGTTCCTGTAATTGATGATTGGATGTTTGTACCAGAGCGAAGAAATGAAAACCAATTCAAAACAAAGGCAGGAATACAGATTTTTAAGCAGACATTGTATGGTTTATATTATACAACCAAAGCTTGTTTTCCATGTGTGTAGAGGTGACACACCAGATACGATGGTGTCAGACCTCCTGGATCTAGAGTAACAGGTAGTTATAAGACTCCAGCCTTGGGTGATGGTTCTCATGTTCCAGTCAACCCCTAGATAAAAAAAAAAAAAACTTGCTAAGTGGCATGCCCAGCCCTCATAGTACTTTTTATCCAATAAACTAAAAGTCTTTCACTTATTAACAAAAATAGAAACCCAAATAATGAAAAAAGTAAGTAGATGCTGCCTGGGAAGCTGATGCATCAGTATTAAGATTTCGGGTATGTGGTCAGATAAGCTGCCTGCAGACCTTACTCACTATCTGGTACCCAAGACCCAAGACTCACGGTTGCAACAGAACACCAGCTAAAACTTCATCTCCACTGTCTATGTCTACATGGATTCCACAGCACATCCTCACCAGTCCTCCCCTTCTTGACTCATGTCAGTGTCCCAACCATAACTGACTCGGACATCGCCCTCCTGAGATATTTGCTACATCTGCAAGAAGACCAAGTAGGTTATCTGCAGGACACAGAAGGAAGTGACTGGCATACTGCCAATACAGGTGGGACTGTCGTTGAAATTTCCTGCTTCATGGAAAAGTCTGCTGGGTACTATGGGCCTGTAGGCTGAAGATGGATGCCCCAACGGTACAGAAGAACTTTGGGTGACTGTCCAGGTATCCAGAAGTCTCTCTCAATTCTAGAGTTTTGGAAGTTGCTTACAATGTTGGTGTAGGAGGGTCCTTCTGTATTAGGGTTGCTTTTATTGGTTAATAAAGAATCTGCTTGGCCTTCTGATAGGGCAGGACTTAGATAGACAGGATAAAGAGAAGAGAATGCTGGGAAGGGGACAGAGCCAGAGAGAGTCGCCCGCCATGAAGCCCGCCAGGTCACACACGCTAAATCTTTCTGGGTAAGCCACGACTAGTGGCAACTTACAGATTATTAGAAATGGCTTAAACAAATATGTGAGAGTTAGCCAATAAGAGGCTACACTTAATGGGCCAGGCAGTATTTCAATGAATACAGTTTCCGTGTAATTATTTCGAATACACACTGGGAGCCGGGCGGGATAGAACTAGGGGCCCGGTGCCAGGAACACAGCCCGAGCCCCTCATTGCAACAGATTGGCTGTACATGAGGGTCTCAAAGAAACACCCCCAAGACATAGAACCACAGTCAAGTTTGGAGAGATCTACTTTCTCAAGTATCATCTGGAAAGTCTGTACTTTTCATTTGAGATTTACCTGTAAAATACATTTTGAGATTATTTGTAGAGTTTGCGTATGGCCTCTCACATACTTGGTAGCACTGCACTGCTAAACTGTGATATAGGAAGCAGAATTGATGATATAAAGGATTTATCAATGGTTTGATGATATTAAGTTACACAAGGTAGAATTGAGCTGAGGGTGGATTGCCTCTAAAGACCCTGAAGGTGAGTAGTACGCTAAGAAGTCCTAACTGAGAGTAGGAGGCGAGGTTGTGAATATTTATTCACCTTTTATGTATGTTGTTATTGTTCAAATTTGTGGCAAAAGCAGCAAATGAGATGCTTATTGATGGAGAGCTTAGAGAGACCCTCAGTGTAATGATCTTTCTATAGTACGCTGGAGGAAGATAGTTTACAAAAGGATTTCTTAGATTTGTTGTATTGGATGCTGTACTCATCAGTTTGATGTTGTTTTGTTAGGTATTTGCTGTTTCTTTGTATTGCCTACATACATCCATTACAATCCAAAATAATGGTTATAGAAGCAACGGTATATTTTATATGAAGACTGCATTGTGTTTTTGCTAAGGTTTAGTTTAAAACAGTGTTCCTAGAAAATACTAATTTATTACATTATCTTACATACAGTTTCTATTTAGTTTTTTTTATTTAATTATTGTTGTCAGCACCATCTTAAGACAAACAAGTGGCACCTGCCTATGCTCAGCTGAGCATGCTTACAAAGGAAAACCACCACCAGGTTTGCGGTCTGTTGATATTCCATCATAGCAGAGGGATTAGAAAAAGAAAGGAGTGCATAAAACAACATTTGGGAAGAATGCACATATAGAAATGTCTTTAGTAAAGAAGGACTTACATATATGAAGGTGATAAAGACTAGAAATAAAAATACTGAAAATCTTTTGCATATTGTGAAGGTCTAAGTAAGTTGGTTTAGATACATAAAAGATGGGATTTAAAGATCATATATTCTATTAAGTATATATTCTATTAATTCATACAGTCTCTTATCAATGGCATTCTCTCTACCAGAGAACAGCCTACCATTTATAAAAATAAGTATAGCACATACGAGTTCTGGACTATGTTACAAACAGAGAATTATATATCATTGTAAGTTGTTTCAGCTACCCAAAGCCATAGTCATTTAAACATTTAGCATCTTAGAAGAAACCAATGGGGAAAATTATGAAACAGGAGGACTTCAAATTATCTTTCACTGTTATTTGCAAACTTACCAGCTGAAGGAAGGCTTAATTTTGTCAATAAAAATATTCTTCCAGCCTGCCTTAGAGGCCCATGTTTATAAAATTCTGGTAGTCCAGTGTCTGAGACAGGAGAATCTCAGAAACTTCAACACCAGTCTGGGATCTAGCTATAGACTGGAAACCAGGTAACCTCTACTCCTCCATCCTACTTACACTGTCTACTGATTCTCTATCAGCCTGAGAGCTTACTGAATTTGAGGAGATGTCAAGGACACTGGGTAGGGTAAAATCAAAGACAAATGAGGAAGCTACAGAACATTTGAATGGATAGGTGGAATATAACAGGAGGGCCTGCTAGTTGGGGTTTCCGTCCTGTCCAGTTCCCACAGCCAGCAAGTCCAAAAGAAATTACACAGAGTCTATATTAATGATAAACTGACTGGCCTATTAGCTCAGGCTTCTTATTAGCTCTTGTAGCTTATATTAATTATATTAGCCACATGGCTCAGTACCTTTTTCAGTGGGGCAGATCACATCCTGCTTCTTCAGTGGTCTGGGCAGGAGTGGGGAAAGAGCTTCCTTCTTCCCAGAATACTCCCTGTTCTTCTGGCCCCACCTTTACTTCCTGTCTCGTTTTCCCACCTATACCTCCTGCCTGGCCAATCAGCATTTATTTAAAACATGATTGACAGAATACAATTTTCCCACACCACCTCCCTCTTTTTTAAAAAAAAAAAAAAAAACAGAGGAAAATATCCATAGTCCATTTTTTGGGAATGGGGGTGTAGTATTCCAGGCCCCTTCCGGCTGGTTGGGGGCACTGATAATCTTATGGGGACCTAAAGAAAATTTAGAATGATGATCAAGTCCTGACTAGAGTATCCTGTGAGTCTTGATCATCTCAGGCAGCAGTCTTGAATCTGTTCTGGATGTAGAACTCAGACATCTGGGCCATCTGTTCCTACTGGAGATTTCTCAGGTGGTCTTCCTTGATCAAACCTGATTTTTTTTAGCTCAGAATGAATCCACAGCCTCGCATTTCCTGTGGAAACAAAAGCAAATTCTCTTCTCCAAAGTAACATACCTTTTGACTTCAATTTTGAAGTCAAGATATTTTCAAAATACCTATCTTGGATTAATTCTGCAGCATTTATAAGCAAATATCTTTTAGCAGCTGTTGCTCCTTCTTCAGCATTCAAACAATTCAAAGAGAGCATAATAACATACAGTATCCAGATTCTCTGTGTGGTTTCCATCTTTATACGGCTTTGTTTTAAACTCTACTTAAATTTTGGCTTTTTGAGACAGGTTCTCTGTGTATCTTTGTCCTAGAACTCCCTCTGTAGACCAGGCTATCCTTGAACTCACAGAGATCCACTTGCCTCTGCCTCCCAAGTACTGGGATTAAACGTGTGTGCTACCACACCTTGAACAGAGATCTGCCTGTCTCTGCTTCCCAAGTGCTGGGATTAAAGGTGTGTCCTACCACATCTTGAACTCACAGAGGTCTGCCTGCCTCTGTCTACCAAGTGTTGGGATTAAAGGTGTGAACCAACACACCCAACTACTCTCTTTCTTTCTTATTTTTATTTTAACGACTTTAACCTTTAGCCTGCATATATTTTTAACACACTGTAAACCATATTGTTTATAAATGTTCTTTTACATTTAAAGGGGGAGATGATATAGATATGAATAATTTACATTGGTATAAATCTTGGTTTGTTGATATAAATTTAAGGTCAATTTTGTTATATGTATATGTATTTCTGATCTTGATTAAGGTATTGTGATTATGTAGTTCATTTGAAAAATGTATAGTTAGGAAATACAGGTTGTTAATGGATAATCATTGATATAGTCAAGTTTGTAGTCATGTTAGTTAGATTTTCTAGATGTGCATAGATATATTTCAGATAGGCATTCTTCATATCTTTCAAAGACTACAGAATATGGCATTTAATGTTTTAATAATTTAGGGCTTTTCATGACAATGAGACACGTCTGCTCCTGGCAGCACCAAGCTACTTCCTGAGGAAGATGGGCATCGAAGAGGCTCCTTATGGAGTTTGCTAGCCATTTGGGCAAGAAACTGCTCTTGCCTGGACTGCTTAAATGGACACAAAGAACCCGCAGAAAGAGAACTGCTGACCTTGTCTAAAGGTGAGATGATCCTTCATGGTTCCTGCTTCATCAAAGAGTATGCACGACATTCTGCAGGATACAGAAAAAAGTGACTGAACTGTCTTTTAATTTTCTGCATCATGGAAATGTCTGCTGGATACCATGGGCCTGTAGGCTAAAGATGGATGCCCCAACGGTACAGAAGAACTTTGGGTAATGTACAGGCAGCGAGATGTCTTTGTCATTTCTAGAGTTTATAAGTTGCTTACTTAGGCAATATTTTATCCTTCTGGAGTCTTTGATGGATTTGAAGAATGGATATTTATAGTAGTAGTTTTCCATTGTTATGATAAAAGATAAAATAGATCTAAATATGGTAACTGTAGTTCTTGCTTGATAACTGTTTTGTTATATGTAATTTTACTATGTTAAAGTGAAAGCCTTTCTTTTTTGTTTAAACAGAAAAAGGGGGAAAGTTGTAGGAGGGTCTTCTGTATTTCTGTTGCTTTCATTGGTTGAATAGAGAGATTGATGTATCTTTAAGTTAAAGAATATGGGATAAAATAAGATGTAAAAATGATTTGATTAATGGTAATAATGTTTGAAATTCTATAATACTAATTTGAATTTGTAACTCATTTCATATATTTTCAACAAATGGGCTACTTGCTTTGTTAATTTCATCCATTTAAAACATTTGAACTGTGTCTGAGTGCACACATCTGTGCCATTGTGAGCCTGTGGCAGCGAGAGGATAACATAGAGGTTTCCATTATCTACTTCTTCCATGTGAGTTCTAGAGATGAATCCAAGGGAGTTGTTTGGATACACTTGACTTATTGGTGGTTATTTGGGTTCCAAGATTCTTTATGGTTGCTCTGATGTGTGACTATGTGTATGCCACAAACCAAGTGCAGAAAAAAGAGAAAAATTGGCCAGACAAATATGGTTCTCCTAGAGATAGAACTCTGGTCATTCGGCTTACCAGCAACTAATTTTGCCCACTGAGACTATTCTCTGGCATTCACTTGTGTTCTGGGAATATGTTATGAACAAGCATTCAGTCTTTAGAATAAACTAACACAATCAAAATAAACAAGATTACAGCATAACATTTTCACTTGTAAATATTATTTGAGAGATTTATGGCATGAGGGACCTTTGCAGGATCCACTGAGGCTGGGGGACCACAGGCAAAAAAACAGCATACACCATGCAGAGGGAGTTTGTAGAGTATGAAGTTTTATTTAGGAAGAGGGTACTGAGATGGTAGGAGGGAAGGAAAGAGAGAGAAGAAAGGGGGACCGAGAGTGTGCAGAGAGGACACATAAGAGGAGGGTGAGAGACCAAGAGCTGCCTCTTCAGAGGAAAGGCAGGCAGAGAGAAATGTGGCCAAGGAAAGCTTCCCTAAGTGGGCAGAGAGAGTCGGGAGTGGGCTGAGCTTGTCTCTTTGAAGCAACAGAGTGCTGACAGGGAAGGCCAGCAGATCATAGCAGGATTTATTACTCAAATTGTC
>PVIU01017530.1:0-41440 GCA_004026605.1 Ondatra zibethicus
CCAATAACATAATAAAACAACATAGATGGAAAGAATAACTATAAAAACAACTTTTTGCTGCATCCAAGAACCACACCTCAACATCAAGGATAGATATTAGCTCAGGGTACAGTGTTGGAAAAAGATATTCCAAGCACATGGGCTGAGAAATAAGACCATTTTAATATTTAACAAAATAGACTTAAAACCAAAACTAGCCAGAAGATACAGGAAATGACACCACATGCTCATCAAAGGAAAAGTCCAAGAGAATATTGCACGTCTTAACATTAATATCCCAAACACAAGGGCACCCAAGTTTCTAAAAGGAACACTATTACAACTGAAATCACACATTGGCCCTCATACACATTTACTAGGGGACTTCAATTCTCCACTCTCACCAACAAATATACCATCCAGACAAAACTAATGAGAAAAATGCAGTAGCTAACATTTATAAACCAAATGGGCCTAACAGATATTTACAGACATTTCACCCAATCATAAAAGAATACTCCTCTGTCTTTGCTCCTTATGGAACTTTCTTCAAAACTGACCAGATAGCTGGACACAAAACAAGTTTCAACATATACAAGAAAATGAAAGCACTTCCCTGCATTCCATTAGACGACCACAAATTAAAGCTGAGTATCATCAACAATAGAAAAAACAGAAAGTATACACACTCATCAAAACTGGACAGCTCTTTACTGAAAGAAAAATGGGTCAAGTCAGAAATAAAGAAAGAAATTAAAGACTTTTCAAAATCAAATGAAAATGAATATATAGTATAACCAAACTTATAGGAAAAATTATTCAGAGAGGCATGTGCATTGCACTAAGTGACAAATAAAAAACTGACAAGATCTCATACTAGCAACTTAACAGCATTCCTGAAAGCTTGAGAACAAAAAGGAGAAATTGCATCCAAATTTGCAAGAAACAATGAAACTCAGGGTTGAAATCAATGAAACAAAAAGAGAAAAAAAATGAAACAAAGAGTTGGTTCTTTGAAAATTTCAACAAGATTTACAAACCCTTATCCAAATGAACTAAGAGGCAGAGAGAGAGAGAGTATGGAAATTAACAAAAGCAGAAATGAAAAGGTCTAAATAGACACTAAAGAAATCTAGAGAATCATAAAGACATACTTAACAAACCTGTACTCCACAAAATTGGAAAATCTAAAAGAAATGGAAAATTTTGATAAGTACCACTTAACAAAGTTAAATCAGTTCAGATAAGCAAATAAAACAGATGTATAATCTCTAGTAAAATAGAAGAAGTCACTAAAAGTCTACTAAAAAAACGAGCCCAGGGCCAGATGGATTTTTTTTTTCAGAATTATACCAGGCTTTCAAAAAATAGTTAATGTTTTATTATTATATAAAATTATTATATAAAATATAATCAGAAAGAACGTTTCTCAAATCATTTTGTGAGTCCATAATTACCCTGATACCCAAACCACATAAAAACCATAGAAAAGAGAATAACAGACCAATTTCCTTATGAACATACATGCAAATATATTCAAATGAATACTAGCAAGGTGAGGGCAAGCAGGCGAAGAGCAAAAGCTTCCTTCTTTTAGACTTCAAGCAGAAAGTATGGCCAAGATTAAAGGTATGTCTTCCTACCTCAACATCCAGATCAAAGATGCATTTCTTCTTACCTCAAAGTCCTGACTAGAAGTGGGGATTAACTTACTTCAAACAAAGCAAAAAAATATTCTCCTGAAGATGTGTCCTTTATTTTTCGATTGTAGTTCATCCTGAATGTCGCCAGGTTGACAACCAATAATGGCCATCACAGTCCTGGAAAGATTAGAGATACAAAGGACATACCTAAACAACAACAAAAAAGTCAGTTTTTAAGAAGTGCATTAACTCAAATAGAAAAACAATTCCACTAATATAAGTAACAAGACAAAGTTGTCTACTCTTTATACCAATTACATATAGTATTGGAAGATTTAGTAAAAGCAAGAAGACAACTGATAGTGATCAAGGGAATACAAATTGTAAAGAAGTTACAAAATATCTTTATTTGCAGATAATATGAAAATAAACCATAAAAATTCTACTTAGAAAATTTTACAGATGATAAATACTTTCAGCAAAGTAGCTGGATACAAAATTAATGCCCAAAAATCAGTAGCCCTCCTATAGACAAATGACAAATAAACTAAGAAAGAAATCAGGGAAATACAATAATATATAGAATCCAGATTCTCAGTGAACTTTCCATTTTTACGTGGCTTATTTTTACTCTATCACTTTACTCTGTATCTTTAAAGACTTTATCCTTTTTTTTAATAGCCGAGAAACATTCAAAGACTTTATCCTTTTTGTAAGGCATTAACTTTATTTTATGACTCTCTATATTATTTTTTTTCTCTCCCAAGCCTATGTACTAATAGTATGACCCATTTAGAGGTCGTTTATGTCTGAATCTGTCCTATTATGACTCTGTAATTCTTTAATGTCCAGGAACACTTTTGCTTTGCACTTTTAAAATGCTAAGCTCTTAAGAATCTAAGCTGCGACAATCCCAGGTAAAATACAGGTACTGCCTGCTTGCTCTACTCAGTCCAACATGGTGGAGCTGCTTGTGCCTCTGAGCTGCGGCATACAATGCTCCCTTTCCAGGCACACCATAGCACTTTACTCAAAAACGCCATCTAAATGCTCTGTCTCCCAAAAGAGACAGAGGTTGCGCTGGCGGCACAGCCCAGAAACTGGTATTTCAAAACTGCCACTTTCTAGTAGACCTGATACCACTGGCTACCCAGGCAGGGAGGGCCAAGCCATCTCAGGTACTTTGTTCCCGACCACAAGTGGGCATACAAACATCCATACCCACAAATGGGCACCATAGCCGGAGATTGCACCTGCAGCAGGGCCCAGGAAGATTCATATTAAAACCATGCAACTTTTTTTTTCTACAGCTGAATCAGGAAAATCTCTCTTAAAGCAAGTCCCCAGGAAACAGCAAGAAGCTGTGTTAAACTCTGTATTTTTTTTAGTCTAGAATTTCTTTTTAAGCCCTCTTGGGTTCTACATGGAGTCAGTAGACCATTGAGGCACCAGTCTGTAGTAAGAGGAGGTGAGGGCCTGCTTTTCATCCTGGCCGCCCAGCTCTTCTCCTCCTGAAGGTGAGCAGGCCGTGTTCCCAGTGCCTGGCTAGCTTAACCCCCAAAATAACCACACAGAAATTGTATTAATTAAATTACTGTCTGGCCCATTATATCTAGCCTTTTCTTGGCCAACTCTCACATCCTGATCTAACCCATTTCTACCAATCTGTGTTCACTACGAGGTCGTGGCTTACTGGGAAAGATCCTAACCAGCATCAGTCTCAGACAGGAGTTTCATGGCATCTGCCACACTGCCTTCTTCCTCCCAGAATTCAGTTTTCTTTTCCATGCCTACTTAAGCTAAGCTCTTCCCTACCAAAAGGCCAAGGCAGTTTCTTTATTCAACCAATGAAAGCAACACAAATACAGAAGGATCTCCTACACCAATATGGAATTTATTCTATATAATAAACGTCAGAGAAATAGACTGTGGCATGCAAATGCAGATTTCGTTTTTAGTGTTGCACCTGTGAGGTTATTATTCATCAATTTTTTTCAACCACAGAATTTTGTTCTTTCTATTTTTTGTTTTCAATCTCAAAATCTCATCTCTTATTCTATGGGAAAATTCAACTAATGGGTTTCTTACCATTGTTCTATATAGTGGCATCCCTGCAGTTTCCATTTGCCCAGCATGCACTTAGAATTTAGAAGTGTAGTGTTCTGTATTTTTAGGATATTTTAAAATATAAATTAGTGAAAAATTATAAACCACTAATACAGTATTGCCATTGTTCCTTGAAAGATATTAGAGTTAACTATCCTAGCAAGATAACTAAAGCTTATGTTGTGTCAGCTTGAGTGATCCTCTGCATACCCAAACTAGAATAGAAATTCATTTCTGCACCACAGTCTGAAGAATGTGCCTCTCCACTTCCTAAGGCTCTGCCTCTAGGTAATGATTCCAAGATGTTGAAATTTACATAAACTTAGACACTACCAGCACTATTGATTTATGATCAATAATCTAAATCCAGATTCTTGTTCTTGGCTGTGAATTTCACACTTCTTGCCTGGTCTTCACGAAGCCATTACAAGCAATTTTAAAACTCTCCTAAACTTGGCAATTATTCTCTTCTGTTGTCTCAACACAATCCCTCCCTTATATTATTAAACAAAGAAAGACTTTGTTTAAGAAACTATTGGGCTAAGGCCATAAGAATGGGAGAGCTGTCCCTGTCCCTCACCAGCTGCAGTACTCAGGAAAGTTGCCCCTGCCCTTCATCTGAGGCAACACATTCTAGAACTGGCTTTGGTGGTGTAGGTGACACTGAGACATGAAAGCAGGAGAACTGGCCCTGCTGGTTACTGATCTCTGCAAGGGGTGAACTAGTCAGGGCAGTGCTGGAGAGATTGCCCTGTTAATGAGACAGTGGAGAGTAGGTTGGCTAATGAACCCCACAACTACCAAGTCCCAGAACGAGGGCTGAGTTGGCTCACACCAACATCCACCTGTTCTATGATCTTCTGGAGGATAGGAAGGGGCTGATACTATAGACTGAAAGTTCTAGGATCTCCATGACACAGGGCAACAATGGGATATCCA
This sequence comes from Ondatra zibethicus, assembly GCA_004026605.1. NCBI lineage: Eukaryota > Metazoa > Chordata > Mammalia > Rodentia > Cricetidae > Ondatra > Ondatra zibethicus. The sequence goes on from PVIU01017530.1 coordinate 4,668, forward strand.
AGAGGAGTCCCAATGAGGGTGCAACATTGATAGTATAGCAGAAACCAGCTATACTAGCCTCAAACTAGACCAAGAACTCTTTGCAATGAATATTTACAAGTAAATATATATGGGACAAAAGGATTTACTGCATGAATCATTATGTCGCACTTCAGCTTCCATGACAAGATTGATTTTTTTTCTCTTAAACTTTATTTTCTTTTGGCGGGAGGGGGTTGCAAGGGCAGAGGGTAGTAAAAAAGGACAAGGAAATGAATGGGATTAAGAGGCATGATGTGAAAGACACAAAGAATAAATAAAAAGAAAGTTAAAAAGATAATGTTATAAGGTAACAGATGTGTTAATTAGCTTAATGTAGGTATGCAGATAATGAATTTATTAATTAGTTGTATAGTTGTTCTGTCATGTATAACCTGTTATAGTCAATAAACAAATATAAGTTAGGAGACATTTCCAATTTATGACCAGCTGTTCGGATAACACCTGATCTAATAATTCATTTAAACAAAACTGTAGATGGTGACAAAGACTTTAAAAGTTCCAAGGAATTAACAACTGAAGCTGAGAAAGAATCATCTGTTGGAAGAGAAATTATAGGAGGTACATGTTGATAGGGTGGATCCAAGTTTTTATTACATTCTAGTCACACCGCCCTCCAGAATTCAACTAGCACGAACAGACCCAGCAAGGATTATAATGCATTTAACTACTATGAAATTAAAAAAAACTATGGGAAGCTAATAAACTAGCAAAATGCTTGTGCTATTTTTTGGAGAGACTAATAGCAATTATCGCAAACGTGATAGAATTAACCTTATAAAGAGAATTACTTAGAGTCTTCCTCAAATTGTTCATGACACACCAATAACTGGAGCCTGTATATTCTATACTGATGCAAATAAATCAGAAAAAGCAGGTTACAAATGAGAAGACTTAAGTAAGGTGGAACAAAGCCCTTATAATTCTGTCCAAAAAGTGGTGTTATATGCTATTCTCATGGTACTAAGGAATTTTAATAAACTCTCAATATAGTTACTGATTTTCAATATGCAGAAAGAACTGTTTTGCATATTGAAACCATATGATGCAGAATTGACTTCATTATTCATTCAGGTTCAAGATATAATTAAGAATAGGCTTTGTCCCATATACATAAGACACATCAGACTCCATACCAGTCTTCCAGGTTCTCTAGCACAAGGTAATGAAGAAATTGATTGATTATTGATTGGAAGTGTGCTGAAGGCCTCTGAATTTTGGGGAAAAAATCATGTCAATAGCAAAGGTTGAAAGAAAGAGTTTTCTATTCCATGGCAACAAGTAAAGAGTTTATAAAGAGATTATAAAGAGATGCCCTACTTGCTCTTTATATAACCAAACACCACTACCTGCAGGGACTAACCCAAAGGGTACTCAAAGGAATGAAATCTGGCAGATGGATGTGTTCCACTTTGCAGAATTTGGAAAATTAAAATATGTACACCACACCATTGACACTTATTCAGGTTTTCAATGGACAATGACCTTGAGCTCAGCAATGACTGATTCAGCAATCACACATTTATTAGAAATTGTGGCCATCATGGGTATACCTGCACAAAGACAGATAATGGTCCAGCATATGTCTTTGAGAGATTTATTGATTTCTTCCAACTTTTTTGTTTCTCTTTTCCTTCATTTCTTTAAGGAAAATTTTCATTTTCTCTTTAAAGGACTCGATCATCCTCATAAAGTTATGTTTAAATTGTTTTCTTCTATTTCTTCTGGGTTATGATGATCAAGTCTTCCTGTTGTAAAACCACTTCTGGTTTTACCATGTTGTTTTTTAGGTTGTTGAATGAATTATTGCATTGGTGCCTACCCATCTTTTCCTCCAATTGGTGCCAGCAGTGTCTTGCCTCTTGGTTCAATCCTTGCAGTGACTGTGTTTTTGGGAACTATTCTTGGTCTGCTCTGTACTGTCATCACCTGTGTCTCAAGGAGCCACTGAAGTCTCTCTTGGCCCACTCTCTTGATCTGTACAGCCATATCTTCAGAGTTTCTTTCTTGGACCCCTGTGTCTAATCACAGCCTGTGCTTCAGGGTTCCTCTGAGGTTGTGGAGGATAGAAAAGTTTGGGGGCAGAAAGGGACCTGTAGCTTACAGCATCTGATTGATGGGTGGGGATGTTGGCACAGTCTACCTCTTGGTCCTCTCTGTGTAGTTGCAGCCTGTGTTTCAGAGTTACTCTGAGGTTGCAGAGGGATATGAGGGTTTGGGGACAGAGTGTGACTTGTATCTTGAAGGGTCCAAGTCACAATATCACAAGGTCACAATGGAGTGAGGATGTTGGAGCAGGCTATCTGCAGGAAGCTTGCCTGCTGGCTGGCTAGAGAAGCTAATGCAGGTGGGGGAGGGACCCAGAGTTTTGCTCTGGTATGGAGGGCTTAGAGGGTTGGGTGTCCCTCTAGCTGGGTGGTCACTCACCTCATTCTTCTTTGTATATTTGCAGCCTTTGTTTTAGAATTTCTCTGAGGGCAGGGGGTGAGGAGGTGATAGGAGGGGTTGGGGGCAAAGTGGACTTCTAGCTTACAGGATCTGATTGATGGGATGAGGGTGTTGGAGCAGCCTACCTGCATCCAGCTGTATGGTCTTATGATTTAATTATAATGGACAACAGAGAATGAGGGCAGAAGCCCATGTTGTTACCATGACCTCTCAAATGGACTTGACCAATAACTCATAATCCTCATTCTGGCACTTTTTATTATTTTTATTTAATAATGCATGACTTTTTTGGCCTACACCCAAAATTTCTTATACTAAGTTAAATAATAAAATGTGCATACATTAAACATAAAATATGGAGGAGTAAAATATGTTTAATTTCTGTTTCCAGGTGGGAAATTGTTAGAGAAAATAATCAGCAGTATTCAATACCCTTGGTGAGAAAATATATAGGATGGAATTATATGAAAAGATAGTTGCTTTAGAAACAGACTGAATTTCATTTAAAAATACTTTCATTGTTCTCCTTGTAAATTCAAAGGCAGCAATGTCAAGGAAATCACTCAGCAAGGTTGAGTGTATTGGAAAGAAACAAAAGACTCCATATATTCCTTGTTAGGATTTTGTCAAAACCAAAGAATTAGCGATTTGTGTGCTCCTCTTCTATCACAAGGCGAAGAACCTTTGGAGAGAGTTGTATGGTGTCATTGAGAGGGCTGTCATGCAGGGGCTACCTCAAAAGGAAGACCTCCTGACCCTAACTATCCAGACCTGAGAATGTGATAATAGGTGGTGTGGGGTGATATAAACCTGCTATAGATTTTCACAATTTTGGAAAAGTGCAAATAATAGGATTGAAGTACAAGCTGAGAGCAACCACTTAAAAGTCACACAACCAAAGTTCATGACCACTAGCCGAAAATTTCAGTCCACTTTCATTAAGCAACTAAAGCTCATACATATTTGTACCTGTTACTTCATGCCAACTCACAACAAACTAAATGAATGACATCCAAAGGGGAAAGTAAACCTTACTATAGCCATGATGAAGTTAAAGGCAATTTCTCAATATATCTCCCGTCTTTCACTAATAGTAGATGTGTACAGGAATGTGAAGCCAGCAGAAGAGTACAGATTTTTTGCTTCTACCTCAGAGGCCAAAACTAAAAGTGTAATATATTTCTTAATAATAAAACAAAATTTAATTGCAGGAGAGTACAGAACTAATTAATCAAAGACATCCTTATATATAATGTTTCTGGGCAGATTTATTAAAAGCATTTGAAGACCTTCCCTCAAATCTCTGAGTTGAGAAAGATTGCTCTACAAAGTCCATTAGTCACAGTCACTTCTAAAATGAAGGAGGCCTATTTCTTGTGAATGATTCTTTTAATGAATCTTGCCTATGTTTCCTTCCCTAGCTATGCTGAAATGCGATGTAAAGAAGATGGACTTCTACACTGGGGCACAGGAGAAGAAGAAAAAAACGTTCCTTGAAGCTATTATGCTAAAAAGCTTTAGTGACAAATGGGATCATTTTTATTTCTATGCGATATTACATCTGAAGAGGAGGGGTTTGTGGTTCTGAGCAGAAGTTTGAGAAAATACATTTCTAGGGCATCCTTCTGTCCTTGCATACAATGTAGGTAGAAACTCAATGGGGAGCCTAACTCTTGGTCTAAACCCAGCTAGCACAACATAATTTGTAACTATTGTGACTGCTAATGACTTAGCCCCAATTACAGCACTGCATGTTATTCAACCTTTCTAGAATATAGTGAGACTGTTTTGAAGATTGCTGTAATACTCCAAAGCTATCTAAGACTCATATTATCACTGTTTACATTTGGATAAATCCATTCTTTTATATAATTTATGTTAGCATGTTTTTTCTCTGCCTGGGAAGATTTCTTCAGCTTGCATTCATATTGACCTTCTTTGAGCCAAATAGTACATCAACAAAGCGAGTTGAATTATTCACACAATTACTGTGTCACTGCTTTCAACAGTTACTTGAGATTGAAACCAGGATGCAGTAGAGTCTGTTTTCATTAACTTAGCTGTGGAGTCCAATGTTATACAAATAGCTCATGCAAGTAAAATTTTTCTCTGTGGTGAAAAGGGACTGTTTATCACAACCACATCAGCTAACAAGCATATCGTAGAAAAACTGATGGCCAATTTTGAATTTTATGTCATATAATTGCTTGGAGTTCCTCGCATCAAGTGTGCTTCCTTTATTAGCCAGGATAAGTCACAAGTGACAAGATGGCTAAGCTGAAGAAATGTGCCACCTGCACTGCAAGAAGAGCCAATTTCCATTTGCTAATGTATTGTCAGTAAAGTAAGTGGCCAGTCTGATTGTTGTGATATGCACAATCAGTTGTCAGTCTGAATTACCCGGGCCATTTTTCTTGGCTCCTATGAATGGTTTATAAAGGAGGAGACAGTTTTAAGGTGGATAATGTTTTAGTGGAGATAGGGAATGTTATGGAGCCAGCAAACTGGAAAATGTATTTTTTTCCGTTCACTTTCTAGCACTAAAGGATAAAATTGATATTTACAAAAAAAACTACTCACACTGTAATAAAAGAAATAAACACAAACCTTACCTTATTACAAACAGAATAGCACAAAAACAAAATATATAGACAGTAAAACCAGAAAAAGTTGCTCCAGTTCAATGTTTTCAGGATCTGATACCCTTCCTGAAATAACCACTGTTGCTAACATCTAGTCATCCTTTCTGTGTGTTTAATTTTTGTGGTTAATATTTGTTAATATAATTTATATTAATTTTGATGAATCTTTTCTCTATCTGCATAGCCAATTATTCTACTAATACCATGCAGGCATTACTGACCGGTATTGTTTATTTTTTTTTTGTTTTACTTTAAGTGCTGATTTAATCCAACTCTACTGTATTGCAATTTCTGCTTGTATACCAAATGTTGATTTTCACACAATGAGAGAGAAAGACAGACAGTGGACTGTAATTCTTGGCTAGTGGTCATGAACTTTGGTTGTGTGAATTTATGTGCTGGCTCTCAGCTTGTACTTCAGTCTTATTATTTGCTACTTTTCCAAAATTATGAAAATCTGTAGCAGCTTTGCATCCTCCAACATCACCTGTTATCACATTCTCGGGTCTGGGTAGTTAGGGCCAAGAGGTCTTCCCTTTGAGGTAGCCCCTGCACGACAGCCCTCCAAATTCCAACATACAACTCTCTCCAAAAGTTCCTTGCCTAAAAATAGAAGAGGAGCACACAAATCACTAATTCTTTGGTTTGACAAAATCCTTACAGAGAATATATGCAGTCTTTTGAGTGATTTCCTTGACATTTCTGCCTTTGAATATACAAGGAGAAAATATGTGCTTTTCAAAAATTATAAAGTGAAAATATGTAGGGTAATAATATTCAAACCTACAGAGAATATTGTAATTGTTAAACTGACTCTGTCTGTTAAAAAAATGCTTGCCTTACTTAAAACGTAGAGCTTAGTAAGCATTCTTTTCTTCTATTAAAGAAACAATTTCATTGTTAATATCAGTGATATGAGGAAGTTAGTAAACTGACATTTAGGGAAATAATAAATAATACTGTGATACTGAATGAAAGATTATGATTAATTCTTTGATTTTAATTTAAATTAAATTAAAGTGTAATTCTCATGGTATAGTCTAGGAGTCACTTATGCAATGAATTCAGTTTTGAAACCATCACATTTTTTGTGTTATATATTTAGTGAGACCAGCATATTCCTGCTGGATAAAAATGAGAACAATGACTATTAAGTATAGCACAATACTGCATTATCATAAAATGGAATTGTTTCTAATGCAAATCTTAACAAATAGATAGATACATGTTATACCTCCCAAATGACTTTACACTTCTGAGCTTATATGCACCAAATGCTCGTGAAATCAATTTTATAAAACTATTGGGCTTAAAGACACGATTGACCTCAATGCAAAATAGGGGTGACTTCAATTTCCACCCTACTCTCAACAATCTACTGCTTATCCCGACCCACTCCCCAAATTAACTGAGAAATATCAGTTATTATGGCATTATAGATCAAGTAGACTTAGTAGATATCTAATGACTATATATTGTTTATAAAAACTCATGAAACTTGCTTCAGAAGATGTCATATGATAGGACACAGATCAAATCTCAACAAATACAAGAACTCTGAAATAATTTCTTGTATTCTAGCTGATTACAAAAGAATAAAACTAGAAATGAACAGCTAGGGAAACTACAGAACTCACAAAACTCACAGAGATTGAACAGCACATTATTTAATCATGAATAGGTAATCAAAGAAATTAGGCAAGAAATAAAAATCTCCGAGGCTACAATGAAACAAAAAAATAGCATACCAACCCCATGGGATATAATGAAACAGATCTAAGATGGACATACATAGTTGTAAAACATGAGTTTTCAAAAAAAGCAGAGTAACTTAAAAATTATAGTAACTCCACATAAATAACTAAAGAATTCTCTCTGAACTTCTTCAAACCAGGAATAAGCCAAAACCTAAGTCAACAGATAGAAAGAAATCAGAGTAGAAATTTATGAATGGAATAAAAAAAACACCTATCCAAAATATGATAAGAGACTTGGCATTTCAAAAAGATAGTCAAATTTGACAACTCTGTAGACAAACTAACATAAGAAAAATACAAATAATAAAAATCAACAAGGCAATGAAGACAATACAACATACACCCATAAAATTTAGGTTATTTGGGTATACTTTCAAAACATTTGTTCTAATAAATAGAGATAATGCATAAGAAATAGATACATTTCTAGATACATATAACCTGTCAAAATGAATCCAATTGCTACAATTTAAACAAGGAAACTGAAGACTCTCAACTAAAAAATTCCCAGACCCAGAAATATTCACAGCTGAATTTCCTCAGAGTTTGCCTTTGTTTATTGACTTTTCTGAATATATTCTTTATTAAATTTTAGGGTTGATATTTAATGACTAATCTGATATCAAATGTTATTATCAATATTTTTGGCTAAATGCCCCTTGCTTTCAGCCTCAGAACAGGTTCATTACTGCCCTAGTTGTAGAGTAAAAGGGCCAAGTGAAGTAGGAAAACAAACCAATCCCTGGGCAGAAAACCAATGAATCCCTGAGCACCCTGACTCTGAACCCAGAGCCAGTGACAGAAATATACCCTGTATCTGAGACCTGAGCCTGGGAAAGAAACATCTTTAATCAGAAATCTGCATAGTAACATAGTCAGTATATGTACTGTTGAGATGAAAGAGATTAGTTGGTAAATGGAGACTGCAGATGGTTTCCTGGTAGCCCAGAACCAAATAATCACACAGAAACTATATTAATTATAACACTTTTTGGTCTATTAGCATAGACTTCTTATTAACTAACTCTTACGCCTTAAATTAACCCATTTCTATTAAATGGTGCATCGCCATGAGGCTGTGACCTACTGGTAAAGTTCTGGCATCCTTCTCCTTTGCAGCTACATTGTGTCTCCCTGATTCTACCTACTCTCTATAACTCTTCCAGTCTGGCTATATTCTACCCTGTCATAGGCCAAAGCAGTTTCTTTGTTAACCAATGTAATAAAACATTCACAGCATCATCTTCCCTTTTCTGTCTAAATAAAAAAAGCAAGATATTAACTTTAGTGTAAAATTACATATAACAAAACAGGTGTGGTTTAGCATAGGTTTCTGTCCTACCCAGTCCTGCAGCAGTTCAGTCTCAAAGAAGCATACAAAGGCCTACATTATTTATAAACTGGTTGGCCTATTAGCTTAGGCTTCTTATTAACTAACTTTAACATATTAAATTAGCCCATAATTCTTGTCAGTGTTAGCCACATGGTTTGGTACCTTTTATCAGTGAGGCATTCTCATCTTGTGTCCACTGCATCTGGGTGACGACTGCAGACTAAGCCTTTTCTCTTCCCAGAATTCCCCTATTCTGGTTGCCCAGCCTATACTTCTTTCCCAGCTACTGGCCAATCAGTGTTTTATTAAACCAATAAAAGTGGCAAATCTTTACAGGGTACAAGGCTATTGTCCCACATACTGGTATTAAACAAGAATTACAGTTACAATATTTAGTTTATTTTTATCTTGCAAAAATAAAAAAATTCTCTCATTCATTTTATCTTTTTGAGTCTAAATTTTCATATCTAATTTATCTTTTATAGTAACTAAGGAAAACTGTAACTATTACTATCTGTCTTCAATTCCATCAAAGACCCCAGAAGGATATAATATTACCTAAGTAAGTAGGAAGTGTATTGTAAGCAACTTCCAAACTTTAGAATTGACAGAGACATTTCACTGCCTGGAGAGTTACCCAAAGTTCTTCTGTAATGTTGGTGCATCCATCTTCAGCCTATTAGTATCCCATACTTCAGCCCATAGTATTCAGCAGACTTTTCCATGAAGCAGAAAATTTGAAAGACTGTTTTGCCTATATTTGCAGTTTGTTAGTCATTTTCTTCTTTGTCCTGCAGAATGTCTAGCAGTTTCCTTTGTGAAGCAGGAACCCTTTAGGACCATCCCATCTTTTGGAAAGTTTAGCACCAAGCAGTACACACAAGAGCAGTTTCTTTCCCAAATGACCTTGTCACATTGAGGGCAAATTGCATAACAAGTTTTTTCAGTGTCCAACAATCTCTCTGAAGTAAATGGTGCACCCAGAAGCAGACATGTCTAAATATCAAGAAAAATCTAACTTCTTAAAACCTTTTTAATTCCATATTCTGTAGGTCTGTGAAGTGTTGAAGATTATCTAACTGAAATACATCTCTGTATATCTAGAAAACCTACCAAATACAATTAAGTTTGATTATTATATGACTATTAATCTGCATTTCTTAACTATACATTACATTTTTAAATGAGCTGTATAAACATAGTATTTTAAACAAGAGTAGAAATATACATATAACAAAATTGACCTTAAATTTCTATCAATAGACCAAGATCCATACCAATGTGAAGTATTTATTTCTATATCATATCCCCCTTTAAATGAAAACAAACATTAATAAGCAATCATTTTGGGAATTTGGGCACTGTTTTCTCCAAAATGCTCCTTGCTGTTTATTGGGCAATATATTTTTAGGGTTCATAGAGTCATTTCAGGACATCTTGTTCCATCAAACCACATTATCCTGGAAGGAATGCACATATTCTAACCTTCTGTGGAAACAAGAGTAGAACCTCTTTTCCAAAGTAACATATTCTCAGACTCAAATTTTGAAATCAAGAGGCCCTTAAAATAAATATGTTGGTTTCATAGCAGCCTGTACTCTCCATACACAGCTAATTAACAGTCAAAAAATCCATAGTAAACACAATAATACACACAATCCAGACTCTGTATATATTCCATCATTACGTGGCTTATTTTTTAACTCTATTACTGTTTCACATTTATTTTATCTTTATTCTTTTAATTATTGCCTTTGTGTACGCTTTCTTCATTCTCTCCTAAGCTCATTTATATTCATCCAACACTGTGACCCATTCAGAAGTCTTTTTTATCTGAATCTGTCTTATCATCTATCTGTAATCATTTTCTGACCAGAAGAGTTTTTTTTTTTTTTTAATGCTAAGCAGGCATGGCTAGAACCAACTCGTGGCCCTGCCTATTGGCTCTACCCTGTCAAGCATGGCTGAGGTTTGTTTACCACCTCTGCAAGCCATGCTCACTGTTCTATCTCTAAGGACACAGCAGGTCTACGTCATCACCATTAAGCAACTTGCCACATGCTGCTCACAAATCCCATTTAATTGTTCTGTAAGCAGACCTCCCAAAAGAGCCAGAGTTTCCAGTATGAACCAGGAAGCCATTTCTTAAAGAAACTATCCAGTTTTTGTTGCTAATGCTGAGTCAGTAAGCCATCTTTTAAAAAAATTCCATCTCTGTTTGCTTCTAGCAAACAGAGCACAGCAGAAAAAAAAAATGCTGCTACCAAGAAGCAATGCTTAACTCTGTTCTTTTGTGTCTAGAATTCCTTCCCAAGATCTCTCAGGTTTGATGTGGTTATAGTTCAGTCACATTGGCACCATTTGTAAACAAAGGCTGCTAATTGGTTTCCTGGTTGCCAAGACCTCAATAATCACAGAGAAACTATATCAATTACAACACTGTTTGGCCTCTTAGCTCAGAATTCTTGTTAACCAACTCTTACATCTAAATTAACTCATTTTTAATAATTTGTGCATCACCACAAAGTTGTGGCCTACTTGTATGTTTTTGGCTTGTCCCTCTCCTTTGGCAGCTACATTGCATCTTCCTGACTCTACCTACTCTCTCTTTATGTCTCTTCCGGCCTGGCTATATTCTGCCCTGTCATAGGCCAAAACAGTTTTTTTTAATTAACCACTGGTAATAAAATATATTCACAGCATACAGAGGGGAATCCCGCATCATTAATCTTTAACTGTATCCTGTCTAATGCCATAACCAGGATGGGGTTGAGCTTTTCTACCATTTTAAAGTTGCTTTTGTCTTTTTTAGAACAGCTCGCATAAAAATGTTGGAGCCTGCTCTGACAGAAATCAGCAGCAGGTACCTGGAAGGGGACGGGACACTGAGGCTAAAAAAAAAAATGTTAGACTGGGAGAAACAGAGACAGAAAACAGAGGATAGATTCTGGGTAGTGCCAGCTTACTCTGGTCAGTCTTGAATTTATTTCAGATCTTGCTTATATACAAAAGCAGAACAGAGCACAACACGGACAGTCATTCAGTATCTAACCACAAGGCCATTTCTGTCCTTGAGTGAATAGGCTGCTGTCTAACATGTGCTTGCTGCTTAGAAGCAGCCTCACTTTCTATCTTGATGGTCCCTGGAAGACCCGGATAAATCCAGACCCCTCTAGCAGGAAGAATAGAGCCAAAAATCTAGCAGGAAGACAAGAGCCAAAAATCTAGGTTAGCCGGTTCAGTGACTCTGTTCCAGGCACTAGCTGACCATAAAGATAGATTATAATCTTGAGAACAATCTTGAGAAACGGGGAGTTACCCCCTTGTGATTACCACTGGTATTTTCAGAATTTTCCAATGACGCCCTCCCTACCCCCTTTGGGTTGTGGTTTCATTTCTTCCCTTAAATACCCCCTCTCCCAGCTACTCGAGGTCAAACTCCACTACCCCTGTGTGGGAAATGAGTTTCAGCTCCAGCGTGCTGGTTCCTGTCAATAAACCTTTGCTGTGATTGCAGCAAAGACGGTCTCTTGTGAGTTCTTGGGGGGTCGTGTTATCCTGAGACTTGAGTGAGAGCCTCCCTACTCTAGGGGTCTTTCATCCTGAGGTCTGGTGTCAGCAGTATTCCTTCAACTAGACAGAGTGTTTTCTCATGGGCAAAATATTCTTTCCCATAGGGAAAGCCCTCAAGGTTATCAGAAAAAGCAGAGCATGCAAGCTTGAACTCAAATGACTTCAAGTCAGAATTATTTCCAGATGGAAACATGTGGACTCCCATACGAAAATAGCATACCTTATTTCTTAAAGTCTGTGATATTTTTATACTTCCTCTAGTCTTATCAGTTTTGCTGCTGTTTTGCAGAACAACATATTTGCTTTATGTTTTTGTTTTTCCTGTGCCATATTTTATTGATACTTGGAGTAATTTTTTTGCCTGTATGTCCCCTGCTTTCTTCTGAACATCGATTGACCTTAGACCCTGCTATTCAATACCATAAAGTTTTATGCTTTTAGATAAGCATCATATTAGCTGCATCCAATGAAATGTTATATAATGTATTATATTGCATATCACTTTATTTAAATACTTTATTTTATTTATATTTGAAAGTGTGTATTAGGTATATACACTAGATATTTTATTGTTTTATATGTCTATTTTGTAACTTTCAGTCATAGAATATAATCTGTCTGTGATCAGTTGAAATCTTTATATTGTTATATGTCCTCGCATATATCCATATGAATGCAAGTTACAGCCACAGAAAAATAATTTATCTTCTTCAGTTATGGTGTTTTGGCAAACATCCATTAAGTCATAAAGATTGATAGTGTTGCTCATACTATTGCATATTGTAAGTTTTTGTTGTTTAAGTGCTAGCTATCAATTTCTAAGAGTTATATAAGAATTCTAACTATGATTGCAAAAGAATTTCTTTAACTAAGTAAAATACTGTTCCCTATATAATTTGAGCTCTTTCAAATATATAATTAGGTACAAATTATAATTGTTATATAATATTTATATGTTTATGTCTATGGAATATTTCCATTATTACAAAATAAGCATCTTTGCGTTTCATACTGCTTATATTTAAGTTGTATCTGATGCTAATATGGTCAGTCTATTCAATGGAGAGCTCCCGTGATGCTATGCAGAATATGAAAATATTTATTGTCTTAGGAATATAATATGATTAAGCAGGATATCTAGTTTGCTTGGGGCTCTTTACAATACACTTTTTCTGTTTATGGATAAGTGACTCTTATTTTGGTAGTAATTGTGATAATATACTGCTAACATTGAAAGCTCTGCATTAAATACCAAGACTGTGTTAATCTCTAAACCTAGAATGGTAACTTGAGGCTATCCTTAAGTTAAATTACAGAACTCAATCATTATTCACCACTGGATGTTGCAGTGGATAATAGCAATAAAATGAGAATATAACTAATACCTGTTGCCCTACATTGATTAAAGTTTCTATTGCATACTAACTTATCCGGTTCCATATGAGATACTAGACTGTTTCATGTTCCTTATGTTGGCCACTAGTAGAAATGGTATAGTTTTAGATATTCTTGCTTTGGTCATTCTGATGTTAATGATTTTACTATTCAGAGAAGTGATGTGAAGGAATCTTTTGTCAAGTTTTAATATATATGAACTCATATATACTGGAAAGGTATCTGGTGTTGTTTTTGCTAGCTTGTTGCTGCTGCCCCCATTGTGTACAGTCCCTGTTTCCCAAGGGGGGAAATGGGAGAGAAGATGTGAAGTCCATGGCACAGACTCCTGGAGAGTCCAATACAGAAACTCTTTATTGAAAAAAAATGCATTTTTGTAGGGTTAGGGAAATTAAGCTGCCACAGGAATGTTTCTGGTTGGTCCTTTGGAAACTGGCAGTCACTGCTGGTGTGTGTCATTAGTTACCATGCTTTTGGTTTGCTGACAGGTTGTCTTGGCCAATTTGGCTTACTCACTGTGAGTTTGCATCCACTTGCTTATGCTTGTGCTATTGCTCTGCCTCAATCTGGGATAATCACAGAACTCTGAATTTATTTTGAGCTGACCTAGGATTAGAGCAACATTTGATAGCTTCCATTGCTAATTCAACAATATTTCCAAAATAGATGTTTTGTTGCTACTGTTGGCTTAGATTCTGTAGCCAATGACCGAAACAATGCAGATAGTTACCATTTCTTAGTAACACAGTCAAGCATCTCTTTGGGAACAAAGTAGAGGCATCTGATATATTGACAGTGCTGTTTGTTTTCTGCCTTGATGATAATTGTCTTTTCCTTCATTAATAGATTTTAGCTGAGCTGTAATTTATATCTGAAACCCTGGTGGGTAAACCATGATCTTTTTATCTCTGTATTTGACATCAGTGTTCTGCCTGCCCAAACATATTTTTCTTACCTTACAAGTTGCATAATACACCATCTGTTTAGGTTTGAGCATCATGCTCTCCTAAGATTTCCTTATGGATCTCAGAGATTCCTAAGAATCAAGGCATCCTGATGGCTACTTTGATCTTGCTGGCCATTATAATGATTACAATTGTTTTATTTATGTTGCAGTAGTTATGACTAAGTACTATCACCTCCATTTGACATTACAGAATTCTGTAAACAGCATTTTTCTAGTTCTATCTGCCCACACTTGTCTGCAAAGAATCCACTGCTGACCTTCAAAAAGATGCCTTTATATCCTCATACTACTCTCCCATCACTTACAAAGGCATTGCTTATTAACTTAAGAATGTTCCTAAGTGTTCTGCAGACATTCATTAGGAGTAAAACTGTTGATGAGGTTATTAATTCTCTAGATTTTACATAATAAAATTATTTTAACTTCCTTCCTCTCCAAGCCCTCTGACTTTCTCATCAAATTACTTTGATAATTCTTAGATCTTTTATTTATTGTACCCTATCATTTTGTACAAACATCAAAGGAATTATCTTAGTAACGTATCCTAATTTGACCCATGAATGAAACATGACTATTTGTAAGTTTCTTAATTGTCCCTTAACAATTATACTCTTCTATTTCTGCTCAAATATATTCACTCTAGCTCCTCCAGCACACATTCATCTCATCCCATAGTAACTTTCGGTCATTTACTATAGTTTACTGCTGACCTATGAGAATGGAGTTAATAAATGAGGCAAACTGAAGTTGCATGAAAGAGTCAACTTTATTCAGAGCATCAGACAATTTATACTTTGTGGATTAAGAAGCAAGTAAAGCATACAATCACAAGGTCAAGCTACACATGGCAAAAATATGCTCTTCCATAAAGGCATATAAACAAATAATAATCGCCATTTGTAATGTGTAGATGGAAGTTTCTGTCCCACTTGGTCCCACAGCCATTCTTTCAGTCCCAAAAAACACACATGTTTTTATATTAATTATAAATGGTTGGCCTATTAGCTCAGGCTTATTATCAACTAGCTCTTAAAACTTAAATTAGCCCATAATTCTTATCTGTGTTTAGCCAAAGAGGTGGTACCTTTTCTCAGTGCAACATTTTTATATTGCTTCCTCTGCATCTGTATGGCAACTGCATCTGGCCTTTCCTCTTCCCAGAATCCTCTTATTTGGTTGCCTTGTCTAAACATCCTGCCTGGCTAGTAGGTTTAAAGATGTGTCTCATTGTAGCCTGGTATGTAAAGTGGCCAGAGTGGCTGATTTACTCTCAACTTTAATAAATAAAGTAAATTCATTAAAATACAATTGAAATGTCACTACTGCCCAGTACATCTGAGAGGATCACAAAAACACATTACAAGAACAATCACATGCTAGGGACATCCCCGTGGACACCTGGGATCCCCCCTAGAGCCAAGTCTCCTGCCAACCCTAAAATGGCTCCTTTAATGTAGATATCTTCTTCCCTGCTCCAACATCTGCCCTTCCTCCATCTCCACCCTCCCACTTCCCCAACCTCTCCCCAGTCCTTCCCTTTTGCCTTCTCCTTCCCCCTCTCCCCTTCCCCCAACCCCAACCCTACTCCCACCCTTGTGCTCCCAACTATTGCCCAGCTATCTTGTTTGCTCCCAATTTCCAGGAGGATCTATATATGTTTTTCTTTGGGTTCACCTTGCTATTTGGCTTCTCTAGGCTTGGGAGCTATCCTTTATGTATCATAAGTTCTTCTTCATATATGTGCCTTCCCACAATGTGCCATTGCTGTTTTCATTGTTGCTTAAAAAAAAAAAAGTTCACAAATCTACATCGTGGCCTCTAATACTTTTTGCTAAATAAAGAACCATATTTTATCAATAGACAATAGCCTTGATCCTGAAGCAGGTGGGAAGAACTTCAGGCCTGGTTTGTTTATGACCTTGTTTTAAAAACAGAAAATAAAAATAGAACAACCAAGGGAAAAAATGAGCATAACAATCAATTAAAATCTACCTATAGACCCTCATAAATTGATAAAAGCATATATATATATATACACATACATATACTAATATATTTTATTTTTATTTATGTGTGTATGTGCAAATGTTTTAGAGTGTATAAAGGTACCAACAAAGACAAGAGGAGGGTACTGAATCTGTGGGAGCTGGAGTGGAATTATAGGTGTTTGTGAGTCATCTGACATGGGTACAAGGAACTTAACTCTAGTCCTCTGTGAGGGTAATGATGTTGTGAATACCATTGGTTAATGAATAAAGAATCTGCCTTGGCCTATGATAGGGTAGAGCAGAGCTAGACAGGAGGGTGAAGAAAACTGAATGCTGGGACAAAGAAGGTGGAGTCAGGAGACGCCATGTAGCCACCACTGGGAACAGACATGTTGGAACTTTGCCGGTAAGCCACAGCCACATGGCAATACACAGATTAATAGAAATGGATTAAATTAAGATGTAAGAGTTAGCAAATAAGAAGCTAGAGTTAATGGGATAAGCAGTGATTTAATCAGTACAGTTTCTGTGTGGTTATATTGGAGCTGAGCAGCCTGGAACAAACAAATGGCCTCCTACAACAGGGTGACAAGTGTCTTTTACCATTAAGCCATTTTCACCCTGAAAGTCTCTATTTTTTAAGACAAAGTTGATAATATAAACTGTCAAAAAGGTAATATGACTTTAGGAATAATTATAAAATATAAATGCACACTAAATTTAAATTGATTCAACTTATTCTCTTTCTCTAAAGCACATTGTTATTAATATAAATCTCTAACACTGCTTAAAATAATGCCAATAAAATAAAAATATATTTGAAAGTATGCTTAATGAAATAATACCCAAACAGAACAATAAAATGTTACAATGAATTAAAATGTATCTTAACTATATTAATATTATTTTGGTGTACAGATATAAGTCCATAACTTATTGAGAATTTTTTTAATAAAGCCTCTTGTTTAAACAAGTTGGCACAATGTCTAGATGTTAATGTGTCCTAATTGGTTTCTTTTCCCTTTAATCATATTCCACCCCATTCACAAACCTTTAATATTGGCTTTATAACCTTATCATTGGACCAGTGGGTTAGTTCAAAGAAAGCACTTTTTGTAAGAGTCAACCCCTGGAATTCCTTTCATCGGTGAAATTCAGGCTTATTTTCCATGGCATAGGGATAGTCTATATCCCTATGTGATTAAGATGAATACAGTGAACCCTTTTCAAGTCATCACCATGAGCATAAGTGGGCTCCGTATTCTTGTTACCTGTGAGAACTCCTCAGAAATAAATACGTGGCAGCATTACCACTGTACCAACCTGAAGTAGGCTTGACCAGTCCTCATTTCTGAGGTACTGAAGTAGTTCCAAGCCCACCCAAAGAATTGTATCCTGGAAGCAAGTCAAGGCTTCTGTCCATGAAGAAAGTAAGAAAAATTCTCAAAGTCAAAGATGTGCCATAATTACGGGCACTCTCCTTTGCAGTGGTGACTTTAAGTACAGACATGTGAACAAGAAAGTGGGTAAACTATTTCCAGTAGAGCCTTACTTCCAGAAGGCACTTGGGAGGGAGCCCCAAACATTGTATTAAGCTACTCAAAGTGGATTTTAAATTTGTAAGCAAAAAACTATTTCCATAAACTGACAAAATCAATAAGAATCTAGACAATTACCAAAATGCCAACTTAGATGTTCAAATTTTGTTCTTTAATAAAGGAACATTTCATTGTACAGAAAAATCCAAATAACATTGTTAGAACAAAACTGTCAAATTAGAACAAAGTAAATGCCCTAGTTTCAAGGAAAGCTGATCACAATGCTTTATATCACTTTTTCTTACTGTGTTGAAGAGGTTTATACCAACTTGACACAACAACAGGTCACCTAGAAGAAGGGAACATTAGTTAAAAAGGTCCTCCATAAAATTGGGCTATAAGCAAGTCTGTAGGGCATTTTCTTAATCAGTGATTAATGGAGGAGGGCCCAGCCTATTGTGAGTGGTGCTATCCGTGGGTCAGTAGTCCTGAGTTCTATAAGAAAGCAGTTTTATAATGAGCAGGCAAATGGGGACAAACCAGTAAGCAGCTCACCTCCACAGCCTCTGTCTGAATCAGCTCCTACCTTCCTGCTTCTGTCCTGCCTCCCTTCAATGATAAACAGTGCTGTGGAAGTGTTAGCCAAATAAATTCTTTCCTCCAAGGTTGCTTTGGACACAGTGATTCATTACAATAGAAACCTTAACTAGGACACTTACATAAAGAAAATTCTTAGTTTATTTATCATTTTATATCTAGGGTAACATATGATCAGCTTCTCTATGTAAGTCTAGAAATTTATATAAGTCCTCCAAGTTTACTTTAAGTTACTGGAAAATTTTTCTGTGATAATACCTGCTACCAGGACATAACACACTTGGGCAGCAGTGTACAGTTCGACTCCACTCATTTTTTTCAGGTAATAAGTAATTTACCTCTTAAAATTATCTTTTTTTCAAATATCATTAAAAATTATATTCCTATTGTCAAATGTTTTTCAGTAATAAATTATGCCCTTTTTAAATTTTCACATTGCTAGACCCTTACTCAGTTTGTAAGTTGTAAGCAAAGAAAACAAATACTCCTTGCAAATTATGTCAAGAACTTTTGTCTCAAAACTCCGTTGAGTTGATCTAAACAGTTCACTGAAATAGTTGGCCTAAAGTGTAGCTCACATACCAGTTAGGAATGGAAACCATGTACACTGGATTCTGGCTGTTTTATGGAAAAGCAATGACTAATTCTACCCCTCATACTTCCCATCTTCCCCCTATGAATCATGTGCTCCGTCTATTTTAGAGGCAAAAAATAATTTCTTCTGCCTCCCTGTAGCTTGCTCAGTCAGTATTGTGCTTGGTAGCCCACATCCAGGATGAAACCTGGCTGTGCAACTATTCTAAGGTCCTTACTACATAGTCTACTGAAGATTTCTGCAGTTGTTTTCCCAATTTTGTAGCCAGCTTCTAACACTTCTCATTCATGATAAACTCTTGGTTACCCAATCTCCCAAAACCTTTGAGTAAACTTACTCTTAAGTAAAATAGCAAAATCTACTACAATAAGACATTGGGGAAGTCACCTAGAACTGAAGGACGCTGTGGTAACAATGAAGTTCACTGATAGGGAAGGTGAGAGACATAATTCCCACAAAAATCCCTTTGCTTCCTAGGTCAACTAAACTGTGCTGAGAAATAGGTCCTGTAACTCTAAAACCAAATCGAGTTGTAGATAATCAGCTACAAGTAGAATAATATTAAGAATTGCATTAAAATTATATAAACTCTGCTACTAATAATTTAAAATAAATGTTTCCTTTTGATTAGTGCTCATGCAAATATTGAGAAAATATTTAACATAAAATAAGTTAAGATAAATAGCTAAACTCTCCAGAAACAATTTGACTCTGAGTGTTAGCTTAAACCTTCTTTAAAAAACATATTTATGGGAGAAATTTTATATCAGCATATAAACCTATAATTTGAGTAAAGAATATGAAAAAATATGTTTCAGACTATGCAATCATCATCTATCTATTAACATAATCTCCTAAATTGAGAAAGGAAACTATCCTTTCTGATTTAAAAAAAATTAAAGAGTAAAAATTTTGAGTGGAAATATAGAGGTCACTAGTATATTATTACCTTTCATCCTAATGATATCATAAATAAATACTTTTGATATTGACTCAAGAACACAAGAACAAGCTGAAAGCAACTCAGCAAGGCAGTTTCTTTTTGTAAAAATTGTGTGGCATTACTCATATTAGGCTAGCAAGCATACTGAGACAAAAACTTCACTTTGCTTTTATTCTAACACAGGCAGTAATTATCTTTTCCCCAATGGCAATGGTCCAACCTCACAGTCTTTGAAGGTTATTTAGTCCTAATACTCAAAAGGAAATGAAGAATGGGGTAGGGGTCTGCCACTCTAAGCCATCAAGTTCCAGGAATTCATCAGGATCTTTCCCTAAACAAAACTTTACTAGGGGGGGAAGATTAATTAATTCTGCAGTTTTACAGGCATGAAAGGTCTGTAATATAATGCAATGCCCATATAATATCACCCAAAATATAGAGGGAAATCTAAGCTGCCCCAAAATGCATTTTTTCCTATCAAAAGTAGCTAGCTGACCAAGAACAAAACTTCCATATAAATATGAAAATACATTGCCATAAAAATATTTTGAGAACAATTTACATCAGAGTTGAAAGCAAGCATCTTTACCATTCACAAAGAAGGCACCAAAAGAATTATATTAGCCGTTATTCTGAAAAAAACTTTCTAGGAAGTCATTGAATTACTTTCTCTTTAATTTAAACTATTTTTCAATTTTAATTTTAAAATGACATTCCAAAAGACATAATTATATCACTTAACTGGATTGTTTCAAGACTATTCCATTATCAAAGTAATCCAAGAATATTTGATTTCCATAATAATAGTTTTTGCCTAAAGCTTTAATTATGATATGAAACCGATCCCAGAATATAATTTTGCAATGATTTATTGTTGTTAAACCTGAATATGTAAGAAGAAAGACCAAGTCCACAACTGTCTGATTAAAACAAGCTTTAATTTCTTTGGTGCACCCAGGACTGGCCAGTGTGGTGTCACACCCTAAGTCAGAGAGTAGTATTGGATGTGAGAAAGACACAGTTTGTATAGCTCAGGGATAAGGGGTTTCCAAACGGGGATTTGGTGGGCAAAATAGGCAGGGTTAAAGGAGAAGAACATAAGCATGACAAGTTAGTCATAATGACCTCCTGAAACAAAGGCATGATCGCAAGGTGGTCATAACAACAGGTAGTCATATCAAGGTAGCCATAACAACCCTTTAGAAACAGAGGTAGGGTTTCAAGATGGTTATTAACTTTTTGAAATAAAGACATTATTGTCATTCCTGGAAGGAGTAGTACAGAACCATTTGTAGTTAATATTACAGGTTGGGCAAATCCAATTTTTGTGAAACACAGGTTTAATCAAAAGAGGAATGAACTTACTTTGTCTTTAATATAAGAAGACTTTTAAGACTAAAATAGTGGCAGGCTGGTTCTTCACTATTAGTAATTGAATATTTTTGAAGTAAGTATATTTAAATTCATCAAAATGCAAGAAGATTGAATTTAATATGAGTCTCTGCAGTTATATCTTATCCTTATTTGGTTGAAAATTGGAGCATTACTGATTATTCAGACAACTTGTCTATCTTTCATAATGAACAGTTAAGAATGAATACTACTTGAAGCACGAGCCTAGTTCAAATTTTAGAATTATTCACCATCAATATTTAGACATATATAGTATTATTTGGACCTATTTGGAAATAAACCAAAGAGACAACCAGCTTGACACAGTGGCTCTTTTGTCATGTGGATGTGTACGCTTATCAGCCCACCATGATCTCTTATATTGATATTTTCTGTTATCAATATGTATACAAACAGCAGAGATATTCACAGTAAGATTGTGGTAGATACCTGGTACATACACTCACCACTCACAGGGTCTCATGCTTCCTTTCATAGTTACCTTATCAAAGCTGAGCTGACAAATGGCTATAAACTTTCTTATTATATAATAAGCTTATTAAATCAAATATCATGATTTACATGAATATTGCATATCTGTATATATATATATATATATATATATATATATATACATATATATACAACATAACGTTGGAGTAAAGCCGATTGTTCATCCTGGCTGCCCAGAACCAAATAACCACACAGAAACTATATTATTTAAAACACAGCTTGGCCCATTAGCTCTAATTTCTTATTGAATAACTGTTACATCTTAATTTAAACCATTTCTAGTAATCTGTGTACTGCCACGTGGCTGTGGCCTACCAGCAAGATTCTAACCAGTGTCTGTCTCTGGCGGGGCTACATGGCTTCTCCCTGACTCGACTTCCTTTCTCCCAGCATTCCATTTAGTTTTCCCTGCCTAGCTCTGTTCCCTGTTGCTTGCTATAGGCTCAAAGCAGTTCCTTTATTAGCCAACAATAATCACAGCATACAGAGGGTAATCCCACATCAACCCCCTTTTCTGTTTAAATAAAAAGGAAGGTTTTTAACTTTAACATAGTAAAATTACATATAACAAAATACATATCAAGCAAGAATTACAGTTACTATATTTATATCTACTTTATCTTTTATCATAACTAAAGAAAACTATAACTATAAATTCTTCAACTCTATTAAAGACTTCAGAAGAGTATAATATTACAAGCAAAGCATTGTAAGCAACTTAGAAAACTTTAGAATTGACAGAGACATCTCACTGCCTGGACAGTCACCCAAAGTTCTGTACCATTGGGGCATCCATCTTCAGCCTACAGGCCTGGAGTATCCATTTTCTTTTCCATTAGGCAGGAAATTTCAAAGATAGTTCTGCCTATAATAATATGCATTAGACACATTATACAGATGAAATAACAAAACAGACTGTATTATGATTGGCTTTTTTCTTTCCTTTTCTGGTCTAGACACTTTTTATACTTTCTTGAAGCCACAGTACTTCATTGATTTGTCAGTACAAAGTGGATTTTATGTAGGTTAGAAAGTTTGGGGCCAGTGGAAGGATTAAGTAGATAAACCCACTTATCACTTATCCTGACCTGAATTCATCCCCAGAACAGACATGGTGAAAGGAGAGAACAATTATTTAAAGGTTTTTTTTTTTTACCTCCACATGCTCCACGCTATGGCACATGCACTGGAGCATATGTGCACAGACGCAAACAAAATAAATAACATAACTAACTAGATATAAAATATTTTTATTTGAACTTCTAAACAACCATTCACTTTATTTTCAAATCAATTTCATTAGTTATATCTTATGAAATGATTCACACTTGAACTATTGATCCAGGCTAATCTTGGGTTCTTGTTTTGGGGGGATTTTTTGTTTGTTTGTGGGGTTTTTTGTGTGTTTTTTTTGTTTGTTTGTTTTGTTTTTGGTAAGGAGAGCTGTTATATTCATGGCTTTGGAAGTTCATATTGTTTATGTAAGACCTCAATGATGGAGGATGAGAACTTCAAAAGTCAGTGAGTCAAAGCTCTACAGAAGGTTCCCAAAAAACGGTGCTTGGCTTTGTTTCTTTCCAAGATGCTTTATGTGCAAACAGTCAGCTAAGAAAGCTGTCACTTGGGGAAGATTGACAGTGAGCAGCAAGGGAAATGTTAGGCTGAAACCTCTACCCAGTCTGAACTCACAAAATTTTTACAAGCATTTTAGAAAAAGAAAATAAGAAAGATATAGGGGTAAGAAAATGTAAAGATTATTGTTGGTTGTTTTGTATTCATTTGGCTTTTTAAACTCTTTTGGAGGAGCCTGCCACCAGTTCCCAAATAAATCACACAGAGACTTATTCTTTTTTTAGAATGCCCGGCTTTAGCGTAGCTTGTTTCTAGCCAGCTTTCCTTATCTTAAATTATCCCATCTATTTTTTGTCTTTGAACTTTTATCTTTCTCTATTTCTGCATACCTTTCTCTACTTTTTTTCCTCCATAATTGACCTTGCCAATTTAAGATGAATGTACTTTTAAATCTTTATTGCTAAAAGGTAAATGTCATAAAAATGGAATATTTCATTTTTAAATAAATATTTTAAGAGAAAAATTTAAAGTGCTTTTTATAAGTACGTTCTTATTTTGTTTTCATTATATAAATAAAATTTTTAACATCTAAGTACTATATCACTTTCTGTGACTCCATTATATGTTTATTATAAATGAGGCACTGAATATTTAGACTGCGGTAGTAAGTAGACCATGATAAAATATTTAAATAAAGGATGAATTTCAAGATTTTTATGGATTTACTATTTGACAGAGTTGACAGGTAAGAAAGAAAGAAAGAAAGAAAGAAAGAAAGAAAGAAAGAAAGAAAGAAAGAAAGAAAGACATTAGGTCCGAACAACCTTGATCTAGTTGACTAAAGAACATTTGTAAAAGAGTTATGTCCTACCCTAGTTTCATTTCCATTGCCGGGATAAAATAAAAGCAAGCACACTTGAAGATCAACTTTAAGGTAGAAAAGATTTACTGCAGTTCACAATTTAAGGGAGTCATGGAAGCAGGCATTTAAGAGAGCTGGTCATGTTACATGCACGGTCAGGAAAGCAGAGAAGTAAATGAATGCTCAGTGGCTTAGTGCTATTTATTATCTCTACTCTGAGTTCAGGATCATACATAGTGAATGATACTGCCCATAGTAGAATGCGTCTTCCCATCTCAATTAGCCCTATTAAGGGAAAAAAAAAAAAAACACCTTTCATTGACATGTTCCTTAGCCAACCTGATCTAAGCAGTCCATCCCCTCACCCCCAAGTAGCTCTAGGTCAGTGATTCTCAACCTGGGGTGGGTCAAACTGCCTTTCACAGGGGTCACCTAAGACCATCAGAAAAAACGTATTTCTGTTGATTTCAGGAACTGACACACAATTCCTCCATCCATCTCTAGAGTCTGCCCACATGCAGATATACCCACATACGAGGACCCAGTGTGATGGCTTCATGGTATCCACTCTGTCACATACAACTATTTTTTTAGGGTGTAAAGAATACATACACAATTCTAAACAAATATAGGTGTATGTGACGGGGCTGGTGCCACAATGTAATTATGCAGACCAGCCATACATGGATAGAGAGCAGCTACTGTGTTGAAAGCAGCAGTCCTAGAGGTAAATAACACTTCATAAATTTTAATTACTGGGTAAATATAATGTCGTATACTGCAATATCATAAACTACTGCAAAATATCTATACAATGGAAAATTAATCTGGATGCTGATTGGTCTTTTTATATTCAGCTGTGTGTGGTTGAGACTAATACTTCCTCCTTTTGACAGTAACAGCTATGCAAAACAAACCCACAGAGAATGATAAATCATAGAAAATTTCAATAAACTGTATTGGCTGAACTATGCCATGTATCATCTTTTGTATTATTAAGGCTATTATTAACTATTATTTTCATTAGAAAACCATCCCATGACAATGAAACCTTACACCATTAGTGGGGATTTACAGTTGCCAGGAGCCAAAGACATTGTTGGAGAGTGCTCGAGACAAATTCGATACCCAGTTGAAGTTTCCTTGTATAACAACACTGTCCACGGAAGGATAGATGGCAAGTGTGCTGAGGTTCTTGATCAAGAAATTCAGGAAGTAATTAAATCTGTTCCACTTCCAATATTTAGTGTCCAGTTTGAAGAATTCACAGAAGTTGCAACTATCATAGTTACTTTAAGTGAAGTGTATTAATAATGTTGACTTTAAAGATGAGTTTCTTTCTTGCAAATATCTTAAATAGCTACTGCACATGGTGTATTAGACCCAGTTGGTTCATTTCTGAAGGAGCGTATCTCTTGGTAAAAGGTTTGTGGTCTTTATAAAGAAGGTGCTCCAGCTATGCTAGGATGTCAATCTTGATTTCAATGTGGTTTTGTTTTTGATTTTTTTTTCTTTTTGAGACAGGGTTTTTCTGTAGTTTCGGAGCCTGTCCTGGAACTAGGATTTCAATGTTTTGTACTGAATGAGTCAACAAAAGTCATCGAACTCATTTCATAATTCGTTGGCAAATATTGGAAATGAAAATGCTGCCACGACAGTTACAATAATTAATGAAAATCATCATAAATTCTGTTAATTTTATAAAGGTGATCGATCTAAATATTCATCTGTTTTCAAAACTATGCAATGAGTTAGATGCGCCAAACAAAGCTCTGCTATTTCATTTTGAAGTCAAATGGTTGTATACAGGAAAAGTTTTACAACATGTTTTGAACTTTATGATGAACTCAAAACTTTTTGTTGTTGTTGTTGTTAATCATCTTGTTTTTGTTTTTGGTATTTGTTTTCTTATTACAGAGTTTCTCTGTGTAGTCTTAGAACTCCCTCAGTAGACCAGGTTGACCTTGAACTCAAAGATTGGAGATGGAATGCCTTCATCTCCTGAGTACTAAGATTAACATTTTTTTTTTTTTTTTGGTTTTTCGAGACAGGGTTTCTCTGTAGCTTTGGAGCCTGTCCTGGAACTAGCTCTTGTGGACCAGGCTGGTCTCGAACTCACAATGATCCGCTTGCCTCTGTCTCCCAAGTGTTGGGATTAAAGGCGTGCGCCACCACCACCTGGCAAGATTAACATTTTTGTTGTTTTGTTTTGCTTTGCTTTTAATCAGAAAGTAAGACCACAGTTTGAATCGCTTTCCAGTGATAAAAGTAAATTGCAGAAAATAATTTACTTGATTGCCATCTTAAAGGAGTTAAATTTATCATTGCAAGGACTGAATATATCATGTCTCTTATTTGTCTGAAAAGATCTTCTCATTGCAACTGAAACTTCAGCTTTGGGTGGGGGAGAGATGAAAATAAAATCGACATGTTGCCCACCTTATCTTCTTTCTTTGAGAAACATGACATCAAATCAGACAGAAGGATGAGGATGATAATTTCTATGAAAGAACACTTGCACATGCTTACAAGTGAAATTTCATATTTTCCAAATCTGCCTGACATCCTATTTGCATTTGCCAGAAGCCCATTCGGGGTTGAAGTTGAAGATGTTTCTGAGGCAGCACAAGAGAAGTTCATTGAACTTATTAACAGCAATGCAGAGAACTGATTTCTCTACAATGCTAGCTACAAAATTCTGGATCAAGTGTTAGCAGTCATATCCTGTTTTGTCTTAGACTGTGTTGCACCTTCTTTTCGATGCCTAACAATGTATCTTTGTAAAACAAGGTTTTCCAGCTTGTTGATTATCAAATCTAAATATAGAAGCAAACTTGTTGTGGAAGACGATCTTTGTTGTACTCTTGCAAAGACTGCCCTAAGAATTTCCAATCTGGTAAGAAAGAAACAATCTCAACGTCTGCACGGACATACACTTTTTACATATACTGTCTCAAGTGTAGCAATGTGAGACTGTTAACCATTGAAAATAAAGTGAATTGGAATTTTAAAAAAAAGGACTGTTATCCATGCTGTATCAAGCTTCCAACTTTTTCATTTGTTTGCAATTAGAAATAAATATTACACAATGTATAATTACATAGTTTTGTGATTAATTGCTATGCTTTAATTATGTTCAGTTTGGAACAGTGAAAATACATCCAGTGCTTTGTTCTTAAAATGGAACAGTTAACCAAGAAGACAGTTCTATCCTAAACATATGTGAACCAAACTCAGGGACTCCAAATTTCATAAATGATATCTACTACTAAAAATAAAGACACAGATAAACATCAAAAGAAAGAATGAACATACATCCAGGATATCAGATATTTGCTTTATAATTTATAAACGTAGCAAAAATTACAGTTATGAAGTAGCAAACAAAAAAAATTATGGTTGGGGTTAACCATAAATAAGGAAATATATTAAAGGGTTGCAACCATAGAAAGGTTGAAAATCACATCTCCTCCGTCGGGGTGAGGAAACACTAAGTTCCTGAACCTACTAATTTTTATTTGTAGGTGCAATTATTTCAGTTAAACCCACAAGTATAGGATAAACCCTTACTCAAGCATGTTTGATGACCTTACAGGAAGAGGAGAGCGACAACAGGGAAACTATCACATGAAACCACAGGCACAGGGGCATAGGACCAGCTGACACCAAGGATGAGAGAGCAGGTTTATAGCTGCACCCAAGGGACAGACAAAGCCTGCTGGTGATTGAGGGCTAGAAAAGAAACAAAATATCCTAAGGCATCACATATATAAGCTGTGACAAAGTCAGTGCTCTTCATTTGAAAGTTGATACCAACAAAAGCTCAAAGTAAGCATCATTTATAAAAATGAAAATGAAATATAAAAATTAATGTTAGCATAAATATGATAAAGAACTTTCCAGTTTTGAAACTATTATCAGGACTACTTAGAAAGCCAACTATCATATATAAATAAAATGTTATAACTCATGAGTTCAGACAAGAACTATATGAGCATTAATTCTGTTATATTCTTTATGTGTATATTATTTTTATGTTTTTCTATTCCACGCAATATTAAATGTAGAATATGTTATAATGACATATTTTATAATAACATATTTTTTCAATAAGTCCATTCAATAAAATGAATCACTTAAGTTAGTGTGAAACCTCATATTCCAGAGTCATCAATATAACAATGTAGAGTGTTTGATTTAATCTACATAATAACTTACAATTAAATTGCATTATTAGTTGAAGTTTGCTCTAATGGAGACATATAATCTGTAATTTATGTGGGAGTATAAATGAAATATGATAAGGAGAAGCTTTAAAGTGAAAAAACAAAGCATCATTTTTTCCCAAAAGAAGTGTGTTTCAATGAAGCCTAGAAAGTCTTTAATTTCTCTCTTAATGCATTTTCTTATTCAGTAGTGGATTTTCAGTTTCTGTGGTTTCTGAGCTCTCTGTTGTTTCTGTTGTTGTTGATATAGAGCTTTTAATCCATGAGGGCCACATAAGATGAAAGGTGTTCTTTCAATTTTCTTATATCTGTTAAGAGTTCAAGTATATGGCCAATTTTGGAGCAATTTCCATAGGTGCTGAGAAGGTATATACTTTTGGGTTAGGATAAAATGTTCTACAAACATCTGCTAGATCCATTTGATTTACGGCATCATTTAGCTCAGGTATTTCCCTGTTTTGTTTTTGTCTAGGCAACCGGTCTATTGAGTTGAGTATTGAAGTCACCCACTATTACTGTGTGAGGGTCAATATGTGGTTTTAGTCATAGAACTGCTTCTTTTATGAACTCGGTTGCCCTTGTGTTTGGTGCATAAATGTTTACAATTTCAAAGTCCTCTTAGTGGACTTTTCCTGTGAAGACTATATAATAACCTTTCTCATCCCTTCTGATTAGATTCAGTTTACTTCTTGGACCCATTAGCTTAAAATATCCTTTTCCATCCTTTGCCCAGAGGTGATGTATATTCTTGATATAGGGAGTGTTTCTTGAATGAAGCAGAAGGATGGGTCATGTTTTTCAATCCAACCCTTTAGTCTGTGTCTATTTATTAGCAAATTGACACCATTGGTGCAGAGAATTATCTATGAGCGGTGTTTCTTGATTCCTATTATTTTGTGGTGGTAAGATGGTTTCTCCCCTCGCCCCCACCACTCTGACTTGATTTGCTAGTATGGGATTATTTATTGCTTGTGTTTTCTTAGGTGTGATTAACCTTTTCATCTTGAAATTTTTCTTCTAGCACTTCCTGTAGAGCTGGATTTGTATGCAGATAGATACTCCTGGCATTTGGTTTTATTGTGAAATTCTTTCATTCTCTATCTATTGTGATTCAAAGTTTTGGTGTGTATAGTAGCCTTGGATAGCATCCTCAGTCTCTTAGAATTTGTAGAACAAACATCCAGGTCTTTCTGACTTTAAAGTCTTCACTGAAGTCACGTGTTATTCTAATAGGTCTGCTTTTATGTTATTTGGTCTTTTCACCTGCCGGTGTGGAACTCTTTCAGCCAATAACCTTTAAGATACTGGTCTGCTTTAGGCGTGGTCTCATGCACTATAAGTACAGATGAAAAGCATGTGTGGCCCTCTTTTCCATTGGATTTGGTTCCAGTTCCCAACACACACAGAGGACTGCAGATCACTACCGTTACTGTGAGTTTATCCCCAAATAAATAAACCTTTGATATACTCCATTCAGGGCTATTGTGGAACTCTTTGGTACTACTGCACATAGCACCAACATGGGCTAACTACATCCACATAAAACCCAAGAGAGCATGGGAAGGAATTCTAGACACAAAAGAACAGTTAAGCATGACTTCTTGGTAGCAGCATTTTCTCGGGTGTACTCTGTTTGCTAAAGACAAACATAGGTGTGATTCCCTTAAGAGAAGGCTTCTTAACTCAACATTAGCAGCAAAAACTGCATGGATTCTTTAAGAAACAGCTTCCTGGCTTATGCTAGCAGCACAGACAGACAGCTTTGGCTCTTTCAGGAGACTGAGCACTTGAATGGTGTTTGTGGGCAGCATGCTTCAAGTTAGTTGGTGGGAGCTTGGCAACTGCTTCCAAGAGTTGGGGTGGTAAACATGACTCCCAGAGCTGGCAGTAAATGAATCTTTGCCATGGTGGAAAGCTGAGCAGGGTGGAACCAACATTTAAAGCTGCTGCTCTCGTCCTAGCCTTGACTACTTAGCAGTTTACAACAGCGATCAAAAAGTATTATAGATATGCAATAAAGACAGATTCAGACAGAAATAAACTTCTAAATGAGACACAGTGTGTTTAAAAAATGTACGTAGGCCTGGGAGAGATGAAAAAGAGTACAGATATTCATAGAGTAAAAGAATAAATATAATAAAGTAAATAAGTAAAAGAAATAGAGTTGGGGAAGGGGTTTGGGGCTTGTTTCGATAAAAATTAATCAAGATTTGGTTTGAAAAGGTGAAGCCTCTTGATAAAGAGAAGTGACAGTTCATCCACAGAGATGACAATCCTACAGGTTGTAAGGAAATCTCATAAGGGTTGGGGCAGAGTTCTATTCTTGTATTTACATGAAAATACCCATCTTAGTCAAGAGACCTTTGACATCTAGATGATTAAAGAAGAAAAGATAGCTATCCAGAAAGAATCACCAAGCAAAAAGAAATCTGACTTATGATATCAATATCCTCTGCAGAGAAGATCTTATTTATATTCATATAATGTTAATCTCCAATTATTAAATATCAAAGCTGACTTTGGAGTTAGATTGTGGGTATACTTTCCTAAATCCAAGCATGTTGCTTAAAGAAAATTCAGAGTTTCTGTCTCATATCAGGAGTCACCTGGTGTGGGACAAAAGGAAAATAAAATATTGGACTACTGTTATCAAAACTCTGCTTTCAAAAAAGTTTGCTCCTCCCCATATCTATTTTTGTTTCTCTGGTACCTTTCATTGAATGTCTATAGAAATTCAAATCTTACATTTTGTTGTGAATAATGTTTAAGTTTTCCACAACGAACTATAAATTTTCCTGCAATAATCTTTGACATCTCCAGGAAGAAGATGGGGAGGGACACACAACTATAATTTTACCTGGTTGATATGGTGCCATTATGCTGCTAGCCCTACTTTAAGATTGGTAATGGTTTACAAGCTGCTCAAGATGATTCCAACTTGGCTAGGTGAGATGGTGCACCTTCTTACAAGAAAAAAACCCTACTAATTACTCAGAGACTATCTACAATTATAAAAGACAGTAATCTTGAAAGTTAACCATCATTTTAGTTTTAACAGGATCCCATAGAATTTACATTGCCTCCATGACAGCTAGAAGTAATTCTTGAAAACGATGTTTCCCTCTCCCAAAAAAGTTTGTCCTCAGGATTAGGACATCTATTAGGGGTTGGTTATAAGTGGTATAGAGTTAGGGGTGAAAATGAAATAGGCTCAGGAATCTCTTAAAAAAAAAAAGAAGTGGGATGGGATGAGATATTAGGTAGATTAGAGTATTACTTGTGAGCTGTTATTTATAGACAGTGTATATTGGTGTAGATTCTTGTATAGTGATACAAGTTCAAATTATATTTCTTATATTGAATATGCTCCTATTTTTGTTTACTTGTGCACCTATGCAAAGTTATTTTCTCATATTGTATGCATGCATGTGTCTACCTCTGCTTAAGATATTTTGTATCTTGATGCAATTTTAGGATTTATTCATCATATTGCACTAAATATTTCTACCTCTGATCAAGATACATATATGTGTGTGTGTATATATATATATATAAGCATACATATTTTACTTATATATGTATTTATGATATGTAAGTATCATATACATATTACACTATGCATTTGTGCTTCTGATCAAGATACTTATATATGTGTATAGATATATACATTTATATATAGTATCTTATTACTTATATCACAATACTTGCATACACATATATGCATACATACTTATATGTGTTAGTATCTTGATATATACATATTTACACATATATGTTGTTTATACTTTGAGGTAATTGTCCTCATTTGCTGTACATTGGTTTAAAGATTGTTTAATATTTTAATATCAAGCCTTAGTTTTAAGTATATAGGTATTAAGAATTACAGGTCAGTAGTCACCCATGTTTGTCATGCTTATAGTTAGATCGATCAGGTTCTTTAGGTGCATAGGGATTGTATTCCACATGGATAGGTAGTCTTCAAGTGCTTCGATGAACTGTAGAATATGACATTTAAATAGTTTAGGATTCTATTGACATGAGCTACAATTACTCCTGGCAGCACTGATCTATTCCCAACAGAATGTTGGGCATCAAAGAGACTCCACTTGGAGCTTGTTTTCTTCTCGGCAAAACTGATCTTTGGGCAAAGACCTGCCCCTGCCTTAACTGCTGACAAAACGCATGGTGTCCAGACTGGGCAAGTAGGATGCAAACACAAAGGCTGTCAAACCTTGCCAAGGCAGAGTAAGACAGGTCTTCAAATTTCCTTGCCTCTGAAAATGATCTGTCAGATACTTTAGGCCTTAGTCAATGTTGGTTGCCCCAATGTTACAAATGACACTTTGGGTGATTGCCCAGGTAACAGGTCTCTGACATTTCTTGCACTTGTTGGAAGTTGCTTGATTGTACTTCCTGTTTACTCAGGTAATATTATTTCCCTTCTCAGGTCTTTGATGTGGTTGAAGACTAGATGGTCATAGTTTCCTCTCAGGACTTAGCCAAGTCATTTTTAATATAAGATTTAAACTCCTTAGGGTAGAATAACTATTGAAACATTAAGCATACATTTCTTGTTTGATGATGTTCATGCTGGTTGTAATTCTAATTTTTATGTGTGTTTTTGCAAATTCTTTTTTCTGGGTGAAACTTGATATTTGTTCTTATTGCATATAGTTTTTGTATTAGGCTCAGAATGCCTTATTTAGACAAAATGGGGAGGTGTTGTGGAAACTCCTTCAGCCAATAGCCTTTAAGATACTGGCCCACTTTGGGCGTGGTCTCATGTACTATAAGTGCAAATGAAAAGTGTGGGTGGCCCTCTCTTCTGTTGGGCTTGGTTCCAGTTCCTAGGGCATGCAGAGGACTGTGGATTGCTACCCTTACTGTGAATTTATCCCCAGATAAATAAACTTTTGTTATGCCCCATTCTGGGCTATTGTGGAATCTTTGGTACTACTACACCCTGCAGCTTTTAATGTACTTTGTTTGTTCTTTGTGTTTAGTGTTTTGACTATTATGTGCCATGTTTTGGCTTTGGATTTTTTTTTCTGGTCTAGTCTATTTTCTGTTCTCTATACTTCTTGTACCATGATAGGCACCTCTTTCTTTTGGTTGAGGAAATTTTTTTCTATGATTTTTTTGACAATATTTTCTATACATTTTCACCTGAGCAAAAACCCAGGTCAAAAAAAATTTCTATTGTTAGTAAGTTTCAATTTTTAATGTTGTCCCAGATTTCCTGGCTGCCTTATGCCTGACTTTTTTTTTTTTGCATCTGACGTAGGTATCCATTTCTTCTATCTTGTCATCAATGCCCTAGATTCTTTCTTCTATCTCTAGAGTTCTTTTAGTGACACTTTCCTCATGGGCTTTTGATTGAATTCTTAAACTTTACCTTTCCAGTTTCCCCTCAATTTGTATTTTCTTTGCTGATTCTATTTCTATTTTATGTCTTGAACTGTTCTCAATCTTTTATCCCACTGGTTATTTTTTATAGACTTCATTAACAGATTTATTTATATCTTCTTTAAGGTCTTTGACCATATTCATAATAGCTATTTTGAAGTCCTTGGCATATGCCAAGCCCTGCATTTCTTAGTGTCTACTATAGCGTGGCTGCTGAGTTCTGTGTCACTAGGGAATTTGCAACGGAAGGCGGTAAGGAAAGTGAAGATCACATACCCAGGCATGTGAGGTCAGTGTGTTCCCAGGTAGAGAGTACTGCCAAAAAAAATGATGGTTTGCATGAAGGGAAAGGATGAGGAATGAAGATTAGATCCACTGGAACATTCTGTAGAATCCACAGGGAATGGATGGAGACAGGGAGGACAGGCAACTATAAGTAATTTGCAACATATCTGAGAACGAGACCTGGGAATTAGAAATGGAGGACAAGAAGGAGGGTGATTCCCAGGCCAGTGCCTACCATTTGTTATTAATGCAAAAACACAGCTCTAACTTCAAAGGAAAGAAGAGTCCTTTGTGTGTGATCATGGCCTGGGACACAGATTTAAGTTGCTGCAAATTCCGTGGTCCAACAAAAAAAAATCATAAACTAAAACACTCGCATTTGTGGAAATACCAGGTAGGTGAATACAATCAATCAGGCAAATTTCTACTGTAGCATCAGATGCTGGTTCATGGCACACTTATCCTTTGACTTGTGGAAGTATGCGGTTTGTTACCTTGATACATTCTGAAAGGTTTCACTTATACATAGTGACAGGGATTTTATGTCAGCCAGAGAGGCAAGCAGTGGCTATTAAGACAGCTGAGGACAGACCAAGATAAACAAACTGTACTCAGCTCTGCACAGGAAACATCTCAACCTCCCCGTAGCTATTGAAGTTCCCGTATGTTAACCTCACAGAAGACTTAGTGAGAAGTGTTGTTAATGTTTCTTTTCTGGGAACTTCCCTTCACATGGTCTCTTACATGCAGAAATAACTATATGCAGAAATTTCTTATTTCTTACATGCAGAAATAACTAGCTAAGTAAGTAAGTATTTTATCGCTTAGGTGTATTTTTCCTTCCTCACTCATTAAGTTGACTAGAGCTGTAGAAACTTCAGTGGTAACAGTGTACACCCATCTGCTTCTATTATGCAAATCTTTTTAATTATACTAGTTAAAATGACGTTGAGGATAAAAAGTGTAAAATCCAATAGAAACAGCATTTTTAAAAAGAATGTAATATACATTACCCCATATGCTCAGATCCAACCATTTCTACACATTAAAGAACCAGTTTGTTGTACAAGTTATCTTCATAAATTGATGGCTCTTTTTAAGGAAGAGACAAGCTAGTTTGCCCAATGGGGACTCAGTGACCCAATTTTGAAACTGGATTTAAGTTTAGTTTCCAGTCTGCTCCCATCAAGCAGCTGTGAACACCTTCAGTATCATGTTACTACTGCTCAGATTTGCATTTAGCATCACCTCAAAGCAGAGTTTATATTTCTGAAACAAAACAGAAAATTGAGAAGGTCCAAGTTGGTCTGGCTTTTCCAGTCTCTGTGGAAATAGGCTCCACATGCTACTTCCTTGGGTACTATAGCACAGCTCTGTTTACTTAGTGGCTTCTCCACCTTCCCACTGCTCTGTAAAGAAAGTTGAAACCTTGAAGAATGAGCTTGCTTTGCTTTGCTGCTATTGAGAATGATTTCACTTCATGCTCAAAGGTTATGTTTTCATTTGGGTCTGGCAAATGGATGGGTGGGTTTCTTCTGCTTCTCCAAGCATTTCCTGGCAGATTGCCAAGGTACTCTAGGAAATACTAGTTACATGGGTAAAAGAAAGATTTCATTTTTCTAAGGAAATATAGGAAAGCCAACACCTTTACCAAATAAAAAAAGCAAGCAATAAATTCAGTTTACCAATTTACAACTCAGAATCAACCTATTGCTCTTCCCTATTCTTTATTTGAGTTGACACAGCATATTTTTTTGTGCTGAGATATATTCAGCATTTATTAGACTTACCCTTGGAAATGTCATTGCAAGTCACAGGTGGAGATAGTCTACTAATGAAATTTAGCTATCATTCTACTTTAATTCCTAGGTCTACTCAAACAAAATGTCCACTAGAAGGCATAAAACAAGTCTGGAAGCCAGAAATTAAATATAAGTAAATAAAAACTACCAGCTTGCATTCCCACCAGCAATGCAGAAGTGTTCCCTTTTCCCCACAGCCTCTCCAGCATAAGTTGTCATCAGTGTTTTTGATCTTGGCCATTCTTACAGATGTAGGATGGAATCTCAGAGTTGTTTTGATTTGCATTTCTCTAATGACTAAGGATGTTGAACATTTCCTTAAGTGTCTTTCAGCCATTTTAGATTCCTCTGTTGAGAGTTCTCTGTTTAGGTCTGTACTCCATTTTTTTATTGGATTAAGTGTTCTTTTGGTGTCCAATTTCTTGAGTTCTTTGTATATTTTGGAGATCAGACCTCTGTCTGATGTGGGGTTAGTGAAGATCTTTTCCCAATCTGTAGGCTGTCGTTTTGTCTTGTTGACTGTGTCCTTTGCTCTACAGAAGCTTTTCAGTTTCAGGAGGTCCCATTTATTAATTGTTTCTCTCAGTGTCTGCGCTGCTGGGGTTCTATTTAGGAAGTGGTTCCTTGTGGCAATGCATTCAAGTGTACTTCCTACTTTCTCTTCTATAAGGTTAAGTGTGGCTGGCTTTATATTGAGGTCTTTGATCCATTTGGATTTGAGTTTTGTACAGGGTGATAGATATGGGGCTATTTTCATTTTTCTACATGTTGATATCCAGTTATGCCAGCACCACTTGTTGAATAGGCTTTCTTTTTTTCCATTTGATATTTTTTGCTTCTTTATCAAATATAACCCCTATGGATGTCAGTGTGGCGATTTCTCAGAAAATTAGGAAACAA
>PVIU01017531.1:0-41558 GCA_004026605.1 Ondatra zibethicus
TTCAAGTGTACTTCCCACTTTCTCTTCTATAAGGTTCAGTGTGGCTGGCTTTATGTTGAGGTCTTTGATCCATTTGGATTTGAATTTTGTGCATGGTGATAGATAGGGATCTATTTTCATTCTTCTACATGTTGATATCCAGTTTATGCCAGCACCACTGTTGAATATGCTTTCTTTTTTCCATTTGATATTTTTTGCTTCTTTATCAAATATCAGGTATTTGAAGATGTG
Source organism: Ondatra zibethicus (assembly GCA_004026605.1). NCBI lineage: Eukaryota > Metazoa > Chordata > Mammalia > Rodentia > Cricetidae > Ondatra > Ondatra zibethicus. Next base: position 232 of record PVIU01017531.1, read on the forward strand.
TGGATTGATATCCGGGTCTTCTATTTGGTTCCATGGGTCCTCCTGTCTGTTCTTATGCCAGTACCAGGCTGTTTTCAGTACTGTAGCTCTGTAGTAGAGTTTGAAGTCAGGGATTGTGATGCCTTCAGGAGTTCTTTTGTTGCCCAGGATTGTTTTGGCTATCCTGGGTTTTTTTGCTTTTCCACATGAAGTTGAGTACCGTTCTTTCGAGGTCTTTGAAGAATTTTGCTGGGATTTTGATGGGCATCGCGTTGAACCCTTTCTTTCTTTCTTTTTTTGTGAGATATATCCTAGGCTGGCCTTAAACTTGTAGCTTCAAATATGTAGCAGAGGACGGCCTTAAAGTTCTGATTCTGCCTCCATCTCTGGGATGCTAGACATAAGCCCTGCACCCAGGTTTTGTTTCCCTGCTTTGATTTGTTGTCTTCATTGATTCCTCTCTAAGGTCAGTGAGCTAGCTCATGTCACCAGCACCTCTAACACATAGGCTTTTCTGGTATCCAGGATGGGCTGTGCCTAGGCAGTGATGGTGGGATGGGGCGGATTGTGTCCCAGGCACTACCCACCATCAAAATCCTCTTCCTCCCCATACAGCCTTTATCCTCCCCAAGGCAGAGGTGTGTGTGAGGAACCACGTCCAGCCCTACATCCCGTCCATCCTAGAGGCCCTGATGGTGCCCACCAGCCAGGGCTTCACCGAGGTGCGGGATGTCTTCTTCAAAGATGTCACAGACATGAATCTCAATGTGATCAATGAGGGCGGCATTGACAAGCTGGGCGAGGTGAGAATGAGCACAGGTTTGGTGTCCCCTCCCCAGAGCTTCGGCAGTGTGTCTCATGGTAGGCCGCCTTTTCTCAGCATCTGTGGAGACCAGAGGCAGAAGCCACAGGGCAAAGCTGTCCCATCCAACAGGGGAGCTGGCGGCTAGAGGAAAGAGTGGATATTTTTACTCCTTACCATCAGCCTTTCTGAAGAAAGATGCAACCATCTTTATAAAGGGAATAAAGTATAAAGGGAATTGACAGTGAGAGACAGAAGGAGGGAGGCGGGAAGGGAAGCTTCTGGTGTAAGCTGCATCAGTAACAAGTCACGCCCCGCAGGTGAAGCAGTGTGTCTTTCTTACTGGCCCTTTTGACCTAGCTCTCAGGGTAAATACCTCTTGTTGGCTGCCTGTGTCTGGAATCTGTTCCGAACTTTAGCCTCCTCCTTTAGACTTCAAGTTTGGGAGTCTCAGGCAGTAATAATCAGAAACTTGAGAACCCAGAAGGGCCTTAGAAATTTTGAAGAGGTTGGACAGTGGTGGCGCACGCCTTTAATCCCAGCACTCTGGAGGCAGAGGCAGGCAGATCTCTGTGAGTTCAAGGCCAGCCTCATCCATAGAGCGAGTTCCAGGACAGATTCCAAAGCTACACAGAGAAACCCTGTTTTGAAAAACAAAAACCAAAACCAAAACCAACCAACCAACCAACAAACAAAAAGATGTCTACCAACAAACAAAAAGATGTCACCTGAAGACAATGCTGCTCAGAGAGACTGGGTATTTGCCCAAGGTTACCAGCATCCAGACGGCTGAATGTCTTCTAGTGCCTGGGCTGTCCTCTCCCCTCAACACTGATGGCTTCAGATTCCCCTCCCCTCTCTCCTGGGCCTCCCAGGCATCCCCCTAATAGGCACAGTTTCCTGGAGCCATCCCTGGGTAGCTGGTGCCAGGCTCAGGCAAAGTGTGGGTGTGTGGGGCTGTGCAGTTACTCATGTGGCCCCGCCCCCTGCAGTACATGGAGAAGCTGTCCCAGCTGGCATACCACCCCCTGAAGATGCAGAGCTGTTATGAGAAGATGGAGCCACTGCGGCTTGATGGGCTGCAGCAACGCTTTGATGTGTCTAGCACATCTGTGTTCAAGCAGCGAGCCCAGATCCACATGCGAGAGGTGAGTTCCCACCGGCCTGCACTCCGCTAGCTGCTTTCCACGGCCCCCTCCACCATGAGAGGGAGGCCCTTCTCCCCTTCCTACACTTCTCTGAGCCACCTCACCTCCTGCTCACCTGGCTGGCTCTGGTTGTCTATTAGACCTCCTTAGGATCCACCCCATACAGCCTAGTCCCTTCCTGGGATTTCTACACACTTACGCAGACACCTGCATCTAGACACCCAGCGAGCATACAACCCACAGACGATTCCCGATTGCTCGGGGGCAGCTGTAGGGTAGGGAGACTGGCTCATGGTGTGGGAAGGGGCTCTGCAGGGTCTCACAAGCCCTGCTGTCTGCCTTGCAGCAAATGGACAATGCTGTGTACACCTTCGAAACCCTCCTGCACCAAGAGCTTGGGAAGGGGCCCACCAAGGAGGAGCTGTGCAAGTCCATCCAGCGGATCCTGGAGCGGGTGCTGAAGGTGAGCCGGGGACTCCATTGGGCTGGAATCTGCATGGCTGGCGGAACTCAAGAGCTGACTGCTTAGCCTCTAGCCCCAGGAAGCACTCTGGGCTTGGGTCAGACCCTTCCACCAGCTAGCGGAGCCCCTGACCCAGGGTCTCTTCGCGCATCCTTCCCTGCAGAAATACGACTATGACAGCAGTTCTGTGCGCAAGAGATTCTTCCGGGAGGCACTGCTGCAGATCACCATCCCCTTCCTGCTCAAGAAACTGGCTCCCACCTGCAAGTCGGTGAGTCTGAGCCTGCCCTAGCCCTTCAGGGACTGCTCAGCGGGATAAAGCCCTTGACACATGTCTACCTGCTTCCCCGGCAGGAGCTGCCACGCTTCCAGGAACTGATCTTTGAGGACTTCGCCAGGTTCATCTTGGTGGAGAACACATATGAAGAGGTGGTGCTGCAGACAGTCATGAAGGACATCCTACAGGGTGAGTGGGCAGGGCCAGCCCAGAGGAGGCTTAGCTGGCATTAACTAAGGGGCATAGAGAGGCCCAAGACTCCAAGAGGAGACTGGGTTGGACCACTGGCTTCTCTGTGCCTAGGTTCCTCTCTGGTTCCTGGCTTTGCTGTGGGTGGTCAGTTAAGGGCTTGAGTCATTGCAGCAGGGAGGCCTAGGGTGAGGCAGGGACCAGTCAGACCACAGTGGGGGTGAGACAGGGCCCAGGCGGTGTATTCTGATGGTCCCTGTGCTAAGAGCCTCTCTCCTGTGGTCTTGCAGCTGTGAAGGAGGCTGCAGTACAGCGCAAACACAACCTCTATCGAGACAGCATGGTTCTGCACAACAGTGACCCCAACCTACACCTGCTGGCTGAGGGTGCACCCATTGACTGGGGCGAGCAGTATGGTGACAGCGGCGATGGCAGTGACAGTGGTGGCAGCCCCAGCCCCTGCCCTTCTGACGCAGCCAACCTCACAGAAAAGCGCAGGCGTGCCAAGCAGGTGGTGTCCGTGGTCCAGGACGAGGAGTCAGAGCTGCCCTTTGAGGCTGGGTCTGAACCGCCTTCACCTGCATCCCCGGACAGTGTCGCTGAGCTCCGAGGCCTGTTGGCCCAGGATCTGCAGGCTGAGAGCCCCACACCAGCCAGCCCCCTTCTCAATGGGGCCCCTGTCCAAGAGAGCCCCCAGCCCATGGCAGTCCTAGAGGCCTCCTCACTGCCAGCCTCACCCCTCGGGCATCTCCCATCTGGAAAGGCTGTGGACATTGAGAGCCCTAAGCCCAGTGATCAAGAGACCGGGGAGCAGGTGTCCAGCCCTGGTAACCGTCCCCCCATCCACACCACCACTGAGGACAGTGCCGGAGTGCAGACAGAGTTCTAGGCATTGCCTCCAGGCTTCTGTTGGGACACTGCACCGGGCCGCTTCTTCCTGGGCACTGCAGCCTCATCTCTGGGGAGGGCCCAGCCTGTGCCTTGTGGGGGGAGGTGGCTGGGGTGGTGTGGCACCTTCAGGGGTCAGGCTTACCCAAGTCACTTTATGGAGTTCAGCACACCTGTTACTGCCCATTTTCTGTGGGCTGGTCTCCCATGCTCGGTCTGATTGGGAGGGCTGGGGAACCCCTCCTCCCTGCCCTCGTGCTGTCCTTTCCCTTGTGGTGGTTCTCCTGTTCAGATGGAGGTGGCCGGAAGCACTGGGGCTGTTGCTCAAGTCTAGGAAGCTGGCAATCACTGTCACCTCACTCTGGGCTCGTGGCACCAAGTGGTGGCAATAAAGAGGTGGTGGCCCAGTTTCTGTCCTATCCCCTCCCTGCAGCCTCCAAGACTAGACTTTGAGGGTCACTGGCCTCACTCTGCTGGCTACTGCTGTGGAAGGGTGGGGTTTGCAAGGGACCTGTGATGGGGTGAGAAAGGCCAGAATGTGGTAGTCTGTGCAGGGGAAGTGTCCTGAGGGGAGGTTGGGAGCTTAGAAGTGTCTGGTTGAGGCCAGGATGGCAAAGGGAAGAAGGTAGCTGAAAGCTGGAGAGTCTTGGGTGCCCGCTGCTCCTGTCCATCTGCCTGGCTCCCCACCCCCACTTTGGCAGGGCCTGGATGTAGGCTGTCATTCCCCAGCTCTTCCAAGGTACACCCTACCTGCCAGGAAGCTGGAGGGGCTCCTGAGGGCCATGGTTTTCTGAGACACTGTTGAAGACTACACTTGGCCTCTGAGTCCTACTCTAAGGCTGACAATTGTCACCTAACCCTGACAATTTCAGACCCTTCTTCCAATGTCCTTGTGAACCATTTGGGTTTCTCTCCTCTTAGTCATGAGGGTTACACCAAGCAAAGATGACTGATATGTGACCCTTACCTTGGGCCTCCCCAGACTCTGACATTGCCTCCCCAAGGTCTCCTCCCAGCCATGTTTTTTGTTCAATGGTCTTGCTCCCCAAGTATGGGCCTAGGACCCACAGGATGTAGCTGGTGCACAGGGACACCCAGTCCCCCAGCCAGTGCACAGGGACAACCCAGCCCTACTCGATCATGTCACTAATTTCTTCCGATGCTCTCTCGTGCCTTGGGTTTCCATCGCCCTTCCGGATATGGATGGTATGGAGAATCTATGCAAACTACGTAAGCCTCTGCTCATCAATAAAGCTTTATTTAAAGTTCGTCTCCTGTGCTGCTGGGGTCCAGGAGACCTGGGCCTAGGGTGTCTGGGGATCTCATTCATCTCAGCTTAATCTTGGACTTATGAGCTAGTATGTCCGTTTGTGTGTGTAGGTATGAACTCACATGTACGTGCAGAAGCCAAAGAATCTTAGGTGTCACTCCACCGTGTGTTTTGAGTCGAGGCCTCTCACTAGCCTGGAATTAGCCAATTAGGATAGCCTGGCTGGTGAGCCACAGGGGTCTGCCTGCCTGGCTTCCCCAGTACTGTGATGCATGCACACACCACCATGGCTGGTCTTAAGTGAGTGCTGGGAATCCAGACTTTCAAATGCCAACCGCTTTTCTGAGCTCTCTCTTTCTAAACCGTCCCCTCCCATCTTTTACCCCCCCCCCTTTTTTGAGGCAGGTTTTTTTTTGTGTGTGTGTGTGTAGTCCTGGCTGTCCTGGAACTCACTCTGTAGACCAAACTGGCCTCGAACTCACTGAGATCCTGCCTCTGCCTCCCAAGTACTGGGATTAAAGGTGTGCACCACTACCGCCTGGCCTAACCCATTCTTATAACCCCCTATTTACAGGGGGAAACTGAGGCACAGAGAGAAGGGAGAGGCCATGGAGCTTTCAGGTGACTGCCTCTTGATGGCTGATCAGTTCCACTGCCAGCCACGAGGGTGGGCTCCAGCCTGCGCTAGTGCCAACCGCCCATCAAGTGGTACTTTTGTAGAGCACATGCTGTAGGCCATACACTATACTAAGAGGGGCAGAAGGGTGTCACGTCACATGGACCACCATCACCACACCACCCACAACCATCTGAGTTAACATGCCAGCCCCCTTACCCTGGAATAATCACTGTAGGGAACACAACCCATCCCATGAGCACGAGCTGCTTATAATGAGGCCACCCCTGGCTCGGTGCCCCGGCCCTTTGTTGAAGAAGGTCTAGATCTCCACTGGGAGAGGAGCTGCCTTCTCCTAGAACCCAGCCTACTCTCATCCCTCTCAAGTTCCCAAGGACCCATAGGTCACTCAGGGAGGAACTCAGATTTATTAGTGTTCCTGTTTTGAGTCAACCTGCCCATGTGGGCTGAGGATGCAGATATGGGAGGACAGGTATTCAAGAAAGCAGCAGAAGAGGGCTGGGGAGTGGTCCTGCACAGCCACCCCTTCCCAGGGACACTGTCCCACCTCAGGCCAGGATGGCTGGTGCACTCCACAGATATAGACACCTCCAGAAGGGACAGACAGCTGAGTGTGACGCTATGGCTTGCCTAGTAACATGGATTCCTGAGTCCTGCTGGTGGCATGGCCACCTCCATACCCTGGACCCTGTCCCTAAGCCACAAGGCTACATCACCAGCAGATATGCCCCGCCTCCTGTTCGCTGTCCAGAATAGCTATGTCACAGACCAGGAACACCCCACCTGCCTGCCTAGAGCTCAATGCGGTGTGGGTGGCAGGGGGTGGCAAAAGGCCATGACAGTCTTGCCTTAGTCTGGGGAATGTGGACGTGGGTGTGTGGGAGCCCAGTGATGGAGATGGTGCCAAGCAAGGGCCAGCGCTGGTAGGTGGCTGTGCGTTCAGCTGCTGTGGTAGATCCGGAGGCGCTGGGAGATCTCCTGGCGGCACAGCGGGCAGGTGCGCAGCGGCTGGCAGCACTGCGGGCAGCAGCAGACATGGCCACAGGTGAGGAAGACCATCTGGGCCTGTGGAGAGACCAGTGTTAGCAGCCGGGCTGCTTGGTTGTCCTGGAGCACGCCAGCGGGTGCGAAAGCCCTTTCCTCCACTGCACACTAGGCCAAATGCTCCCACTTCCCAAGTGCTGGGATGCCAGGCGTGTACCACCACCTGGCTCTTAGCCTGTTTGTAATTATTCTGTGTGTATGCCAAACTCTGATGTCTAGTCTACAGTGACTTCGGCCTTATAGCTTTGTACATGTGTCCAGTTTCTGCTTTAGTGTGACCTCATGTGTGCATATGTCCCTAGAAGTCTCCCACTCTTCAAAGTCATTTAGCATATCAAGAAATCGGGAGTCATTTCCAGAGCCTGAGGACAGGGCCTCGGTTAGAGTTCGAATGCCGGTGCTCTCCATCACACAGCCTGCCACCAGGGCTGCCTTATTTATGTGTGTGACACGTGTGTGTGTGACACGTGTGTGTGTGCGTGCGTGTAGCTACTCATCCCCTGGAGCTGTGAGCCACCTATCATGGATTCAGGGAGTCAAACTTGGGTCCTCTGGAAGAGCAGCAAGCATGAGCCATCTCTCCAGCCCTTTTTGGGTTTCTTGAGACAGGGTCTTGCTACATAGCCCTCAGACTCATGGGGACCCTGCTGTCTTCACCTCTCACAAGCTAGGATCACAGGCATGTGCCATCATGCCTGCTCCTGGCTACTTTCTAAGCCTGAAACCTCATGGACATGAGGGAGGATCTGTGCTTTAAGTACTGGGATGTTTACTTTTTGCAATAAGTGTTAATTTTGCAACAATTTTGAAGAGACTTGGCAGGGCAAACCATGTTCTTGGTGAGTCCCAATGGGAGAAATTTTCCCCAATACAGTTAATAAGCCGAGAGAAAAATCCTTCTTGCGGGGAACAACTCTAGAAACTGATGTTAGCATTGTTCTTATCTGGGTCACGGGCCATGGGTTATTTCAGTGTCTTGTGTTGGGTTCTGTGGCATCTCCGCAGACTTACCTCACGTTCCAGGCACACAACACACTCTGAGGTTGGCATATCCAGCTCTGCTGGGGGAGCAGATGGTCTCACTGACTCAGGAGGCTCCTGAGGGGCTGCAGGGGGCTCCAGGACACTGGGGACCTCATCCTTGGATGGTTTCAACTCTGAGGAAATCAGAGGGATAGGCTAAGTCAGGGAGTCATGCCTGGATGATCCCAATCAATCATTTGAGGGGCAAATGAGGGGGGTCCCTCCAGTCCAAAAGCAGGGGAAAGGCTTTCTTTTTTATCCTTATTGATTCCTATGTCTCCATCTGTGAGATGGGAGTGGACCTTCTGCCCAGTTACTGCACACTCTGGACCTTCAGAGCTCAGAAACTTGAGGCTCAGAGAGAGGGCATTACTTGCCTGGGGCCATATCACCATCTAGTGGTGGAGCTGCAAGATAGGCGCCTTTGGCTAGTGAGTGGTTGAACCATCAGGTTCCCCAGGAAACAGGAGTTCTTGGTGATGGCAGAATGGGAACACTCCAAAGCTGCCTCCCTATTCCCCAGCCCTCCCCCCGGCAAAGCCCCTTCTGTGCCCAGAGCTTTGCCCTGGAGCCAGTAGCCCCTAGACTGCCAGCCACAGCTCACATAACCTGGGCCTCTCAGCCCTGGAAAGAGTCCCGAGTCAGCACCTGGCTGGACCCTGGCCGAATCTAGCAGGTTCCGGGCTCTCCGTAGGATCTCATGCTGCAGGCCTGCTTCTGAGACACCCACCTGTGGCAGAATAGGGAAGAGCAGACCAAGAGCTGACGGCAGGTATAGGCAGGAGCCAGGCCTCCTGCTTTAAGCTACATATAGTGCCCAAGCCCACAGGTCTGCCTCATGCCCCACCTCTGGCAACTTCAATAGAAACAGGGCAGCCTGGGCCTTGGGGTCAGCATGAGCAGAACCACAGCTGTGTAGGGGCCTGACTCTGGCCTGGGTGCAGTGATTATTGTGGCAGAGAAGAACTTAGACCCCAGCCCCAGCAAGAAAATCTGTAACATATGTGATTTACCAAATGCTTCATGGGACATGAAGTCCCTACTGCCCAGTGTCACCTGCACCGAAGCTCCCCTGGACCCTGACCACCGCTGTCGCTGTACATGGCAAACTGAGGACAGAGAGCTACTTGCTGCTGAGAAACAGCCATGCCTGAGCCACAAGGCCCCACACCCAGAGCCCCAGCACACGGCCCAGAACCCTGCAGTGTCATAGAGTCTGTCTGCATCTGTCCTAGGTGAGGCAGGACAGCGGACTAGAGATGACATAGGGTTCAGACTGAACCACTCATGGTCAAGACCATGGCTGGCGTGAGACTTAGAACTGTAGTGATATTTCATTTGTATTTTAATACATAAAGCTCAACCTGAAGGTCAGAAAAGCAAAGCAGCCAGCCTGGTGGCTCTTACCTCTACCTCAGTCTGAAATGGCGATCCTGCCTCCAGGAATCTCAGAATGAGACTGTGTGAGAGCTGTCTCCTCCCATCTTATATTCCTCTCTAGTGCTGGGATTAAAGGCGTGCACCACTACTGCCCGGTTTCTATGGCAAACTAGTGTGGCTATTGGGATTAAAGGTGTGTGTCACCACTGCCTCATCTGTAAGGCTCATCAGTGTGGCTGTTTTACTCTCTGATCTTCAGGAAAGCTTTGCTTATTAAAACATAAATGAAATATCACTACGCAGAAGGATGCCAGGCATGTGTGGGTCCCAGAGAGGTGCTGGTGACCATTGAAATATCACTACACAGAAGGATGCCAGGCATGTGTGGATCCCAGAGAGGGGCTGGTGACCACTGAAATATCACTACGCAGAAGGATGCCAGGCATGTGTGGATCCCAGAGAGGGGCTGGTGACCACTGAAATATCACTACGCAGAAGGATGCTAGGCATGTGTGGGTCCCAGAGAGGGGCTGGTGACCATTGGTGTCATTTTATTTGAAGAGAAATGGATTCACTCCATGAAAGGAGCAAGGCTTGGGGTCAGGATCTAATGGGCTCAGGCAGTGCTATGGCTATGCATGTGACCCCATGGCACAGGCTGAGGCTGGCTCAGAACCTCCCGAGCACGTGTGCTGCCCTACAAACTTCAGAGTCCACATTCCTCACTTGCTAAGCTAGACAACAGGCTGAGCACACCAGTGAGGGGGGCAGAGGGGCAGCAGTTCTGGCATGAGACGGGGACCTGGAGTCATCTGATCCGGATAGACCTTGCCTCACCAAAACTGAACAAAATATACACCAACCCTTGGCCAGCTTGGGTCCAGGCCTGGCCAGCCTTTCTGACTTTCTTCAAGACAATGGTTGCCTACCTTAGCCAGGTCTCCTGGGCTCATTTGGCTCAGCATGTCCAACGAGATGCGGTGGTGGGCAAAGATGGGCAGGTAGTGCTCGGCAGACAGCTCCACCAGCAGGGCCACCAGCTGGCGCTCCATGCCTTCTTCCTGTAGGATGGCCCCGTGGGAAGGCCAAGGGTGTCACAGTGCAAGGGACAGAAAATCCCACTGGTTTCAAGAAGGGACAGTCAGCGTGTATGACACAAGTGTGCCCTGGGTGTTTCCCCAGAGGAAGGTGTAGTGCACAGAGCTCCAGGCACAGGGAGTTCACTGCAGTTCCACACTTGAAATAGTCAGCCATTCAAACATCCACCAGGAGGCAGCTGGCTAAAGAAGCCAGGCCACACACTGTGCACTGAGCAGGCATCTGAGAACAATGGGGGAGAGGTGTGAGCACGGACCGGAAGCTATCCATCAATATTTAGATAAAAGCAAGCTACCAGAATGGTATGATGGGGCTCGGTGGTTGGTTGAGAGAGTTTACTGCCCTTGCAGAGGTCCCAGGTTCAACTCCCAGCACCTACATCAGGCAGATCACAACCACCTGTAACTCCAGGTCCAGGGGTCTGATGCCCTCTGGTCTCCAGGGCACCTGCCTGCACATGGTGCACATAAACTCTCACAGGCACATATACATACATACAGATAAAAAAGTAAACCTAGGCCAGGTTTGGTGGCACACACCCCTAATCCCAGAACTCAGGAGGCAGAGGCAGGTGGATCTCTGAGAGTTCCAGGTCAGTCAGGCTACATAGGGAGATCTTGTCTCAAAAACAAAATAAAAACTGTGAGTGTGTGTATGAGCGCAAAGAAAGAGAATGGGACCACATCTGCCCCGCGCAGCTGCACAGTTCACGGGCTTATTTGTGCACAGTGATGCCAATGTCGTTCTTCCTCTCTCTGGGTGAATACTCACTTTCCTAGCAGGGAGGTGGCACGCTGGAGTCCCCAGTGCAACGGTCCACAGTGAGGCTGGGCTGAGGTACCTTTGGAAAGAACCCTCTAGCTTGTGGGTCAGATTAGCACCAAGGTCCTTACCTGCAGCTTCAAGGACAAAGGCTTCTGGTTCAAAAGCCGCTGGTACTGAATAAGCCAGTAATTTTCCTGCTTGGTTTCGCTCTTGGCTTCTAATTCCACCTGCCAAGAACAGAAGTTGGCACCGTTAGCTTCCGCTTAGCTTCCAGTCAGGGAACAAGAGACTATCAGACCATGGTGTCTCTGCCTCTGCTCCTCTGAGTGTATGTGACTTTCCCATCCAGCCACCTGCTGTCCCTGCTTTAAGCCACAGGGCAAAGACAGCTGTGGCCAGCAACAGCAGGAAATGAGCCTGGGAAGGGCCGTGGGCTGTCTGAGGCCACACATGGCAAGGGAGCCCTGCTCCTGGCCTCCTGTACTAGGTCCCACACTGCTACTAGCTCTGACAGGGACCCCTTTTGATCTGTTTGTGGGAGAGCAAGCTCTTGTGCAGCCATCTCTGTCCCCAAGAGCAGGCCTGATCTGGATGCTAGCTAGGCAGGTAGCTAGGGGACTGCAGGAGAAGGGCTGTTTGCTGGACAAGGCTGACACCAACGGCAGTGAGTTCTTTACTCTGCCACTTGGGCAATGTTTATAACAAGTTGTTCTGGTGGGTCTATCCCAGAACCACTCTCTTCCCAACTCTGAAAGAGTCTACTTCCCAGTGAGGGATGAGTATCTGCCCAGGGTCAGAGCAAGATCTGGGTATGTCTACTTTGCTCTAGACTGTGCGCTCTGGACAGATGCAGCAGCAGGCATCTTCCAGTGGATCTGCACCTGACTGCCCTTGGTGGCCCTTCCTAAGACGGCCAAGAATTCCACTTTTCTTTCTTAAATTGTGTATATAACTAATTTATCATGCATGCCCCTTCCCACCCCCACATAACACACACACACACACACACACACACACACACACTCGCAGAAGTCAGAGGACAACTTGTGGGAGTTGGTTCTCTCCTTCCACCATGTGTGTTGTGTCCCCAGTTAGACCTCAGGTCATCAGGCTTTGGCAACAAGTGCTCTGACCGTGCTGAGCCAGCTCATTGCCCGTTTTTCTTTTTTTCTCTGTACTCTATTCTTTTGAAATAGGGTCTTTCTGTGTTCCCAGGCTGGCCTGGAACTCATGACCTTGCCTCGATATCACAAAGCCAGGCAACATCTTCCTTCTGTGTCCATGGTCCTGATGAGCCTGTTATCTGGTGTCTCCTCCCTTAGACACATGGCTTCTGGGCCTGCAGCGGGTAGGGGTCACTTTGGATGGGCATGAAACATCACTTGGGCAGTGTGTGCTCTGTAGGAGCTGGTCTCATTCTTCTCAACTGTTCTAGGATGGAGCTGGAGATGTTTGGGACATGGACAAGATAAGAGTGATTCTATCTTTTCAGCCCTGGCTGGTGAGCCTAGCCTTTGTCCTCAGTGTGTAGGTACCAAATGGACTGGAGTGATGTCTGTTAGTGGGGCTCAGCCAACCTGATGTATGCCAGAGTAAAAGGCAACTAGTCACATGGAAGGGGTGGGCCACTTCTGCTAACAGCAGTGGCTTGCTCTTAACACAGAATCCTGTCCAGGACTGCCCTCAAATCTCGAGGTGCACAGAGGCTAAGAAACTGGCTGTGCGCTCGTTACTCTCTGCTCTTGACTCCCGATGTGCTGTGACAGCGTCTCTAGCTCAGCCACTGTACATATTTCCCCACAGGACTATAATCTGGATTGTGAGAGAAAACAAACTCCCTACAAACTAAACACACAACAAACTAAAAGTTGCCAAGTGACACTTTTCTTTGGCACCTGCTACTGGGATAATGAATGTGTTCAAAAGCACAGGCAGCATGCCCGAGGGACACACACCCGAGTGATGTACACATGCCCAGTGATGTGCAGCAGAAGCCCAAGAGCATACCAGGATGTCATGGAGTTCTTCTTCTCGCTGTGCCTTTTCTTTGAGTAGTTGCTGGAGCAGGCTGCTCAGTGCCCAGCGCTGCTCTGAGATCATTTCCTGCAACACAGAATCAGATCTGAGGCCACTGTGAGCTCTTGCCGTGGTCCTACAGTGCAGCTCGGCATGGCCTGGGAACCTTACTAACTGAATCCAGAGGCACCGCCACACGTGTGCCACGCACTTCCCCCCAAGCCCTCAACTCCCTTCTCTATGGGCTTCAGGCCAGGCGTGGGACCATAGTGATGACAATGGAGGGTTGGAAATGCCAAACAAAAGAGACGACAAGTCATGGGTCTCAGCTGACCACAGCACACGGGTGGAAGTGAATGGGAAAAAGGGGTGATGAGGATCCCAGATGAGGAGGGCACCGTATGTAGGTCAGGAGGCTACCACACATGCCAACTGCCCTGTGTTTGTGCCCACAAACTTATCTTCTTGGCCTTGGAAACCCCATGGAAGTCCCAACAGTGAGAGCCCTGTGACTCAGATGGGCATGAAGCTGCCACTCAGTGGTGGCAGCTTCTCTGCACAGCCCAGTTCCTCATCTGTGATAATCATCAGAGGCTCACCAAGAACATTCTGATGGGCTGATGACTAGCCATGAAAGATGGCTAGCCATGAAAGATGGCTTCCACCTTAGAGAGGGGCTCAGTGGAAATAATGACACCACCTAGCAATCTGGGTAGACCTGGGGCAGTGTCCTCTCAGTACTGGAAGGTTGTGGGTCACTTTAGATTCTCCTGGGCACGGTGAGAGTGGCAGATGGAAACTGCTCAGAAGCCTGGCACGTGCTCACATGCCATCCTACCTTGTCCCTGTGTGAGTCTGGGGAGAACTGAGGTTCAGGAAAGGGAAAAGGGTACCCCTTTTTTTCATGTGCCAAGGCTGTATGGCCAGGCTGTGTGTGAGCCACAGCCAGGTCCCAGTGTCCAATCCAGTCTGCTATGTGCCAGTCCGTGCTGCCCTCTGGGGCCTGTGGGCTATAGCCAGCTTCTGCTCACATGCCCTTGGAACACCAGAACTCCCCAAACAGGGAATATCAGCCCAGAGAGTAGGACCTGCAGCCACCAGCCCAGAGAGGGGAATGCAGATGGTGATGATGCCCAGCAGGCCTGGGAATGAAGCCGTCCTTCCTCTGACCCTCTTGCCCAGCACAAAGCTACCTTGATCCTGGACCGCGTTGGCTCTGTTGGGCTGGACCTGCCCTGTGTGCTGGGGGCGCCCATTTCTGGGCCTGAGGAGCAGTCGCCCTGAGGTCAGGCGTGGGGTGAGGGCGTGGTTTGGCTGGGAGCCTCACATACCTGAAGCATCTCTGTGTCCAGGGACTTCCTCTTTAACTCCAGCTGTGTCAGCTGCAGTAACTCAGTTTCTATTAGCCTAATCTAAACAGAAGATGAGACAGGGGCGTTCATTCGCAATCACCATGGTTCCCTCATGTGCTGCTGCTGGTCAAGCAAGGGACTCAGAAACCTTTGTCAGGAGGCTGGGTAGCCCTGGACAGAGTGGAACTTGTGGGCCTTAGGATCTCACTAATCGGAATAAAAACAAGATGCCACTTCGCGGCTCTGGGTGGCCTGGACCATGGGTATATGTGTCTCAGTCAACACCACTGACGAAGAGCCCTGCACAGACAGGGCCCATCTCAGAGTGGGCACGGGGTGAAGGTCTGTGAGATGGTGAGGGGCTTCCTTCCTGGTCATCATTGGGTTCTTTATTTGTAAACTGTGGGACAATCTTGCTTCATCCATGTGGCTGTCAAGGGTGCTAGAGGGTAACAGAAGTGATTCAGTCATGAGCTGCAGTTATCGGCTGGGCTGCAGCTGAATCAGCTCGCCAGCATTCCAGCTCCTGGGGTGTACCATTGCCTTCACTATGAGGACAAGGAAACTGATGCTCAGTGTGGTGAAGTAAATTGTCCAAGGACACATAGCAGATGAGTGAGAGACCGTTTCCCTGGGATATGCCAGCTCAGGGTCTGACGAGGAACTGGGTCACTGAGAATATCTGGGGGCCACCACATGCTCTCAGACCCCACTGGTGACTTCTCAGCCAATGACCCTGTGGCCTCTTCCCACCCTAAGTCCCTGACCCCACCAACCCTGGTCAGAGGAATGAGCTTCATGTCTGGCAATGTGGGATTGAAATTAAAGAGGGAGATAAAAAAAAAATTAAGTTGGTTTAGGTCAAACAAGAAAAGAAGAGAAAGAAAAAGAAAAGACCATGCAAAATGTGAGGATCAGTGTGTAAACACGAAGTGATGTGTCTTCCCATAGCCTGACAGCTTGCAGCACTTTTGGTCCCAGCCCCATGAGGTCCAGCAGGGGCCCTGCCCAAAGCTACTTCACAGGTCAATAGTGGAGCCTGGATGGGAGGATGGCCTCATCCCTACCAGGTCAGGGTCCTTCCTCAGCAGATCTTAGGATCTGGCTGCCCAGTCAAGTGGGAATCCAACCCAACCCAAGAAGCCATTGCTCAGTCGTTTTGAGCTGATGTGGGGAGTGGAGTCTGAGCTGGCCAGTTTCCCAAAGAGTCATGTTAGAGTGATCATTTCTCCAGCCCATGATCACGGAACACACACTGTATTTGCCCAGCAGGCTCTGGCCAGGCTCTGGGATGAGGCCATCTCCAACGCCGTTCAAGTCACAAACCAACAGCCCCACTGTTGGTTGTTGGGGAATAAAAGGTCTCCCAAGCGGAGGTCTCATGTGAGCTGGCCGTCATGGACTGCGGCCCTGATGATCCAGGTCTGCGTGCGGAGCGGGACTGGTGGTCACGCGCACTCACCTGGTTCCTGATTTGCCGATGTGCCAGGTCTTTCTTCACCTGGAGAGCCTCGAATGCAGCCTTCTGCATCACACTCTGCAAGAGAGCACACACAGACCACTGGCTGAGGCTGTGCTCCATGGCTCTCCCAAGGGTGCACACCAGCCTTGGGGAGCAATATCTGCCTAAAAACCCCAAAAAGTGTGATTTTATGCCTCTATGGAGACAGAAAAAAACTCTCTTGTCTTTTTCCTTTCAATGCAGACTCTACGTAACTCAAGCTGGTTCTGAATCCTGCCTCAATCGTCCCAGCTCAGCCTCCTGAGAGGTGGAATTACAAGCAGGCTACCACGCCCAATCAGAGAAGTAACATTTTCCTTTTTGTGTTTTTTGGAGACAGGGTTTCTCTGTGTAGCCCTGGCTGTCCTGGTACTCACTCTGTAGACCAGGCTGACCTCTAACTCAAAATTTGACCCAGGAGAGAGTTACAACAAAGAGAATAACCCCTAATGTGAAGGGAGTGGGGAACAAATGAAATCCAAACTGATCAGGAAACTACGGCTAAAGTCACACAAATCAGCAAACCTCGTCAATCTTAACTACATGTAAATGGACTGCAACTTCCAATTAAAGATTGAAAAGGCTGTTGTCATCTGTAAGACAGACTCCTTCTCAGCAAAGATAGGACTGAAGGGATGGAAACCAATGCACCAACCAGGAAAAATCAGACACAGCCCCAGCAGAGATGTTCATACCTGACAAAATAGACTCCAAGCCAAAACTAGTCCACATGGATAAAACAAGGTCAGTATGTTAGCAAGAGTAAGTGGTAATTTTAAGTATACATGTATCAAATATTAGCCCACATAATTTCATAACATAATATTGTATATAAAAGAACAGATGGGTCCTGATAAAAGAGGAGGGTGACTTCAGTATTCTCTTTTATCAACAGAGAGAGAAAGAGACCATCTGAACAAACACAACAACAATAGCAAAATCAACAAAGAAACTCCAGCATTAAACTGAGCTGCAGTCGGAACCAGCCTGCGCGTACACCAGCAGGTCACTGACAAAGAGTGCGGTATACACACGGCAGGGTCTTATGTAGCCATAAAGGAGAATGGAACTGCTGGGCGGTGGTGGCGCACACTCCAAACACTCAGGAGGCAGAGGCAGAACTCTGTGAGCTCAAGGCCAGCCTGGCCTACAGAGCGCGTTCCAGGACAGCTAGGGCTGTTACACAGAAAAACCTTGTCTCGAAAAACAAAAAACAAAACAAAATAAAAAAGGAGAGCAATAAGACTGTTGTCTACAGAAAGAGACGGGACTGGAGGTCACAGTGTTAAGTGAAAGATAAATTTATCGCGGTTTTCTCTTATGTGTGAACTCTTAGATTTAAATATATATATATAGTTCATACACATGTATTTATGAACGAGAGACATGAGAACAGAGAGAGACTATTTCATGGGGGAGAACAAGAGAGTAATGGGGTGAACAGAGGAAGTGCCTGGCAAACCTGCACCAAAGCCATCATTTCCTATGCTACCCACGGGCTGGCGTCTTGCTCTCCACATCCCTACTGTGCACCCAGTGTCTTTCTTTCTTTTTTCCTGTTTTACTTATTTATTTTCATTTTTGAGACAGGGTCTGTCTCCCTGGCTGTACTGGAACTAGCTGTGTAGACCAGGCTGGCCCCAAACTCACAGAGATCCGCCTGTCTCTGCCTCCCCACTGCTGGGATTAAAGGGGAGAGACACTTCACCCAGACTCTTAATATTTATTTATTTGTTGAGGTGAGGTGGGCCTTATGTAGCCCAGTCAGGTCTCAAACTTAAACATCCTATGTAGCTGAGGATGATCTTGAACTCCTGATCCTCCTGTATTCACCTCCCACACGACAGGATTGCAGGTGCATGCCACCATACCGTTTCCTGAGGTGTTGGGAATGGAACCTTGGTCTCTGGGCATGCTAGGGAGTTTCTAGCCACTGAGGCACATGTACAGTCCTGAACACTGCATCCCCACAACAGAAGATGGCTTGCCTGCTTCTGCTGCCCATTTCACAGATGAGAACCTGCTTGTGACAGGTGCCAAGTCTACCCAGATTTCCAGTCTCTCCTTAACAAGAGGCAGGTACCCTCCCTGAGAAACAGGGTCCCCAGCAGACAAGTCCCACAGACAGTAAATCATACCAGTTTGGGAGAAGAAAGAGACTGGAGTTAGGAAGGGAGGTGGAAAAGATGGCTGAGCAGGGCTGGGACAATATAAATACAAAGGAAATGGCCGTGACAAGCACAGGGAAGAGTCAGGGTTCAGGGACCTAAATGACTACATTTGCTTGATCCATTTCAGGCTCTGCCTGGCACCTTCTAAGCTTCAGCTTAAGGGAGGCAGCCGGTGAGAGCAGCAGCAGGTGCAGACAGGACGCCAGTCAGTTCTGGGCCTTAAGCCCTTAGGTTGAGCTCCCTACTCAGGGTGGGATGAGTGTCCCCAAGGAGTAGAGCCAGGGACCAGAGGGCTATGCCTGGAGGCTCACATGGCTCCTGGGTGGCACAGAAGGGTGCCGTCAGGCCCCGGGCCAGCGCTCACCTCCTGAAGGATCTGGCTGATGGCTTTGCTCTGATCCATCTGCTGCCATGAGAGAATCTGCTGGAACCGCTGGTCCATTTCAGCCATGCTGCCAGAAAAACAGCACAGTCACTCACTGAGTATTTCCTGAGCACCTACCGTGTGCAGGGCACCTGGGAGGAGACCGAGACAAACAACTCGACTGGCAGAGGGCAGGGTGCAACCTCAAGGATATCAAGGAGGGTGGCAGAGCAGCGGGTGGGCAGAGAGCCACCAAGGACCTCCACTCCATCTCCTTCACGACACTCCCGAGGCAGATGGCCGGCTTCTGCCCAACCACCTCTTGACGCCCTGGTGAGCCACTCCCTTCTAGAATGTTCCTCCCAGCATTTCCGCACTGGCTGTACTGTGCTCAGCCCTATACCCAGGCTGGCGACTGGCGCACAGTTCACGACCTCAGGCTCCCTGCACATCAAGATGGTAGCTTTGAGTTTCTTTCACATTAACTTAAAAAATGTTTGGTTTTTTTTTTTTTGTTGTTGTTGTTTTTTTTTTTTTTTGGTTTTTCGAGACAGGGTTTCTCTGTAGCTATGGAGCCTGTCCTGGAACTAGCTCACAGAGATCTGCCTGCCTCTGCCTCCCAAGTGCTGGGATTAAAGGCATGTGCCACCACCCGGCTTGTTTCTTGGTGTTTTTAAAAAAAGATTTATTTTTATGTTTATGAATGTTCTGCCTGCATATGTGTAAGTGCATGGCATCTGTGCAGTGACCATTAGAACTGTAGTCATCGGTGGGTGCTGCAAACTGAACTCTGGTCCTCTACAAGAACAGCCAGTGCTTTTAATAGCTGAGCCATTGCTCTAGCCCTGTGACCGTGCACACACGCACACACGCACGCATGTGTTGTGAGACAGGGTCTCATGCAGCTCAAGTGGGTGCTGAATTCACTACGTAGTTCACACTTGAACTCCTGATCTTCCTGCCTCTACTTACCAAGTGCTACAAGCATGTGCCACCATGCCTGGCAAAGATTCAAATTTGTCGTTTGTTCCCCCCAGAACCTCAGCTTTGATGTACGGGGGGATGGATAACAGTTCCATCTCCACAGACAGACTGGCACTGGGCACACGGGACGGGCCAAGGGAGACGGCTGCACTCACTTCATCACTGCTACCCCAGAGGTTGGCCATCCCCCGTCCTGACGGCACTGCCAAAGCTGGCACGGCCTAGTGAGTTTAGGCTCACACTCTCCCTCAGTCTGGAACCCCCAGCTGACTCCCTTGGAGCCTGCACTTGGGAACACACGCTTTTCCTTACCTTACCTGGAACAGGCCTGCTGGGCCAGGCTCTGCCTCTGAGACTCATAGGCCATCTGGATGAGACGGTTCTTACAGCTCTCGGCCAGCATCTGCTGCATGGCGGCTGCAGAGAGAAGGCTGTGAGCTACAGAGGCAGGGTAGCTGCTCTTGGGCTTCTCTGAGGAAGGACAGGCCCAGGGGGCTGACCTGCTGGACAGTCATTCTCTCTCTCTCCCTCTTTTTTTTTTTTTTAAGACGAGATTTCTCTGTGTAGCTCTGCTTGTCCTGGAACTAGCTCTTGTAGATCAGGCTGGCCTCTACCTCCCGAGTGCTGGGATTAAAGGCGGGTACCACCACCCCGTCTGCCCAGACTGGCCAAGCTTCCTGCCTCAGCACTCTGAGTTCTGTGACCGCAGATGAGCCCCAGCACCCAGCCTTAAAAAAAAATCTATACTGCTGGGTGCTGGTGGCGCAGGCCTTTAGTCCCAGTAGTCAGGGAGCAGAGGCAGGCAAATCAATGTGAGTTCTAGGCCAGCCTGGTCTACAAAGCAAGTTCTAGGGCAGCCAGGACTACACATACACACACACACAAAATACCTGTCTCAAAAAACTAAACATAGTGGCTCCTTTGTTATTTTTTGTTGAATTAATTAAAACTTCAAAAAAAATTATGTGTATGGGTGTTCTGCTTGTGTGGCCTGTGCACCATGTACATGCAGTGACTGTGGAGGCCAGCAGAGAGTGCTGCATCCCCTGGAACTGGAGTTCCAGATGGTGGGTCATAAGCTACCATGAGGTGCTGCAATTAGAATCCAGGTCCTCTGGAAGAGCAGCCTGTGCTCTTGACCACTCACTGGGACAGCTCTCCAGCTCCCTTGTTGAATTTTTTTCTAAGTTATAAAAGTTGTAAGGGGCTGGATGTGGCTCAGTGGTAGTGTGCTTGCCTAGCATGTGCTAGGCCCTGGGTTTCATCAAAGCAACAGCAAATGGGAGGTTTGAAAGGCTGAAAACACAAAGCCCTGGATGATGGTCCCATCTCTGGGAAACTAACTCAATAAACATCTGGTGATTTCCACAACTGTTCTTTAACAAATGGTGACCTCTGACAGAGCTGTCAGTGAGCTGAGCCTCTGTAGGTGTGGTGAGCATGTTTATGGCAAGTCTGGCACACGGAGGGCCCCATGACAAAAGCCTCAAAGACAGGGACATTCAATCTCCACTTTAACTGAGGACAGGCAGTGCGTTCACGGCCTTCCTGAGCCCATGGCTGCAGATTCTCCATGCCGGTCTGGACTGAGTCTCATCAGTGTGGACCTTGTGGAGCTCGGGGCCAACTGGGCACACCAGGAGGGGCAAGAATGGCCGACTGAGGCTAACCCTGGCTCTCAGCGGCAGAAGTCAGAGCAGCCAAATTTGTGACATACTCAGGAAGGACCCCATCAGATCCCCATGACAGTCCTGTGTGTAGGCAAGTAACTGTCATTTCCCTCCATTCTACAGACAGGAACCTGAGACTCAGACTCTAAGCTTGCCTGATCCCAGGACCTGAGCTCCACAACAGACTTGGCTGCCCTTGGTCAGGGTGACACTCAGTACCTCTCACATGAGACTGACAGGAATAGTCTACCCATGAGCACCGTCCACAAAACCCCTCATCATTCCCACCCTACAACTCACAGGCGATCTCACGTTGCCTCAGGTTCTCTGTCTCCTCCTGGGTTATGGACATCAACTGTTCCATTCTTATTCTAGGAAGAGAAAAAAGTACAAAAATCAAAATCCATCCATTCATTCCAGCAAGAATCTTACCAGATAAACACTACCTCCTCCAGGAAGCCTCCCTGATATACCAATCCACGCTGTGTGCCCAAAGCACCAGGCACATCTCCTGAGGATGTTAATTTTGAGCCTCAGCTTTAAAGAATCTTGTGTACAAGGTGATTATTCTTTAGGACAGTGGGCCACCAACGTTAGGAGCCAATACCATGAACAAATGGGAAGATGCCTAACATCCCAGGCCTCTGAAAGACGTTGCCATCGGTTGTTGCTGGCAACTTCAGACAGTGGGGCACCTTACTGCACTGTCAAGAGGAATGTGAACTGATAACAGTCTGTGAGAAGTCAGAGTCTAACCTGAATGCCTTTGCAGTTACCTCAAGAAGGGTTCACTTATGGTATGGAAGGGGACATTAGCCTAAAAACAGCTTCAAACAAGGTGTTTATTCTGTTTTGTTTGTTCTGACGCAGAGTGTCTCTATGTAGCCCTGGCTGCTGTTTCTGCCTCCTAGAAGGTCTTAAAAATTACCATTTTATGTGCATAGGTCTTTTTCCTACATGTGCATCTGTGCTCCACATTCATGCCTAGTGTCCACAGAGGCCACAAGATGCTGCCAGATCCCCTGGACCTGGAGTTGTGACAGCTGTGAGATGTCATGTGGGTGCTGGGATTGAACCCAAGTCCTCTGGAGGAGCAGCTAGTGCTTGTAACTGCTGAGCCATCTCTTTAGCCCCCTACACACAAGGTTTTGGGCACAAAACTACATGTATGACATAAGAGGTGAAAACATTTCAAGGTAACTTTACATACACACACTGCACACTGTGTGTACTTTCTGTGTTCACATGCCAAGGGTGGCTTGATCGATTAGCACCCTGCATGTTCCTGTGTGGGACTTAGTTAAAAAGTCTGGATCCTCTGAGAGGCTCCACCTGCTGCCACCTGAACAGGGCTGTCCTCTGGGCCTGGCCCAGCCCAGCATCCGACATAGTCTGTCACTAAGGGCTGAATGGGTGTGTCACCAGTTACCATTCAGCTGTGCCTCGGCAGGCACACAGCTGGCCTGGGCAGGACATCCCCCGGGAGCACTCTGAAGATGCTCCTGTGTGGTGAGGGCTCAGATGGCCAGGGAGAGGAGGTAACCAGGAGAATCAGGAACGCGTCCCAGAGGCATCTGAGGGAGGGGCAGGCAACAGTGTCGGTCCTTCTCAGCATCATTTATGTTTGTTTGCTTCTTTCCTTCCTTTCTTTTAAAATATTTTTTCCCTTTTATTTGGACAGGCCTTGCTCTGTAGCCTAGGCTAGCCTGGAACTTCCTATGTAGACCAGGTTGTCCTTGAGCTTGTGCTCCTCCTGAGTGCTAGGGTTACAGACATGCGCCACCACACTCAGTCTTGTGCGTGTGTGCATGTGCAAGCGAGCATGTGCATGTGGGCACATGTACTGTTTGTGGAGGCCAAGGGTCAATGCTGGATGTCTTCCTGTGTCCCTCTCTACCTTATTTTTTGAGACAAGGTTTCTCACTGAACCTGAAGCTCATATAAGCTTTGCCATGCTGGCTGGTCAGCGAGCTCTTACCCAGTCCTGCAGCTACAGGATGCACTGCCATGCTTGGGCTTTATGCTAAGGATGGTGTGAACTCCGGTCCTCACGGTGTGCAGGTAACTCTGTATTGAGCCATCTCTCGGTCCACTTCCGGTATGAATACTCACTATGTAGTAAAAACTGGCCTCGATCTCCTGATCCTTCTGAATTCCCTCTTCACTTCTCTAATGCTAGAATGACAGCCGTGTACCGAGCTTGATCTCTTACTTTCCTGACAACAAATGCGGTGTACCTCAAAGGAGTCAGCTTGATAAATATCCAGGACAAAAAGAAAAACCACTCGTACTTCCTGTCTACCACAGACACCCAGCATCAACCCTGGGGAGGGCTCCCTTTGTTTTCTACACACACAACATCTGAAGAGCAATGCTGTGTGTGTTCTGCTTTCAAGCTGCCGCTTCTAGCAGGGAGGGATGCAGTGCTCCCATGTATCAGTGGGTTCTCTGTCTGCAGAATCAACCGACCGCTGATCAGTAATACCTGAAAAAATCTTGTGTCTGGACTGGTATGAGTGTATTTCCCCACGATCTCCTAAGCAATGGGGTGGAGCTGCTATTTGCATAGCATCCACTTGTATCAGGTATCAGGAGGCCGAGCAGACAGGGAAACATGTGAGGGCCCAGGCCAGCGCTTCTCAACCTTCCTGATGCTGCGGCCTCTTAACACAGCTTGCGGTGTTAACACAGCTTGCGGTGTTAACACAGGTTGCGGTGACCCCAACCATAAAACTCATTTTGGCTACTTTATAATTGTAATTTCGCTACTGTTATGAATCAGAATGTAAATATCTGTGCTTTCTGACGGTCTTAGGTGACCCTTGTAAAATGGTCATTCAACCCCTTGTTGTGACCCATAGGTTTAATATTTCCCTTTATTTGAGGGACTTGAGCAGCTGTGGTTTGACGGACAAAAGTATCATATTCTTTTTATTTCTACAAATATGGATTTTTAAAAATTTTATTAATTTATTTTGGTTTGGGACAGGGTCTCTCTATGTAGACCTGGGTGTTCTGGAGTTTATTTTGTAGACCAGGCTGGGCTTGAACTCAAGATATTTGATTGCCTCTGCCTCCTGAGTGCTGAGATTAAAAGTGTGCGCCACCACACCTGAACTAAATGTGAATTGTTTTGTTTTGTTTTTCAAGACAGGGTTTCTTTGTGGCTTTGGAGCCTGTCCTGGAACTAGCTCTCGTAGACCAGGCTGGTCTCGAACTCACAGAGATCCGCCTGCCTCTGCCTCCTGAGTGCTGGGATTATAAATGTGAATTTTTTAAAAATTTATTATGTACAGTGCTCTGCCTCCATGTATGCCTGCAGGCCAGAAGAGGGCACCAGATCTCATTACAGATGGTTGTAAGCCACCATGTGGTTGCTGGGAATTGAACTCAGGTCCTCTGGAAGAACAGTCAATGCTCTTAACCACTGAGCCATCTCTCCAGCCCCTAAATGTGAATTTTTAAAAGTGTTTTATAGCTGATGGGCATTACAGATCCACCTTCCTTCATATTTCTATTTTTCTCGAGAATGTACATACATTTTAAGAAACTAAAGAAGAGCTATTACTAACTAGATGCCAAGAGGTGACTCTCCTAGAGTGCCGAGGGACTTCCCAAAACAAGGGAGGAGCCTATGGCTTCCTTTCCCCCAGAGCAGGGAGCGCCCCAGGGTATCTGTTCCCCAGAGCAGAGAGCGCCCCAGGGTATCTGTTCCCCAGAGCAGGGAACTTTATCTAGGCACGTGATCCCCGAGGCTCACTCACCTCTCATTCTCCAGCGATTTCAGGATCTCAGAACTCTTCTTCTGCCTGTGGAAACACCAGAGATGGGCCCTGTGAGCAGCAGCGATGATGCGCCCGGCCCAGCTGCGCACCTCCCAACAATGGCTGAGCTCACTAGCCAGAAGCTCTGTTCTCGGGCTGTGAAGGCCTCTAAGGTTCTCCTGTGCCAGGAAAATGAAGGTACTTCTTAGGCGGCTGGATAAGGTGGTGTGGGCCTTTAATCCCAGCACTCAGGAGGCAGAGGCAGGAGGATATCTGAGTTTGAGCCAACCTGGTCTACAGAGCGTGTTCCAGGACAGCCAGGGCTGCATGGAGAAACTTGTCTTATAAAAACTAAACGATGTGGGAACACACAGTGCTTGGCACAGAAGCACCAGCCAAGTCTCCTTAGAAGAAAAGGACCCAAGGCACGGGAGAAGGAAGCCTGGGGCTAGAGGAGCATGTGGCTACAGCCGGTTTCTAGACTCTTCCTGTGGTGGACCCCCAACCAGATGTTTTCAGACACGGGATCTCCACTCAGCTACTCTCTCCAAACCCATCATGAACTGGGCTTGGTAGTTTCTATGTAGGACAGTTTGCTCCCTACAGGCAACAGGCAACACGAGCCAAATGCAGGAGCAGGCTGTGACTTTCTCCCACTAATATGTGGAAGGGGAATGGGCCCGGTGTGGCTAAGTGCAGTTAACAGTCTTGCGACAGAACCCCATTCTGTACCCCCAAATCAGAGCAGTTGAATCGCCTTCCTCGGACCCTAGCAGAGGAACGCCTGGGCCAGGGAAGACAGAGGAAAGAGCCTAGTCCTCAGAGGCTGTCCCGGGGGCGGGCCAGGGCTGACCTCTGGTTGTCCAGCAGGAGTCTCTGGATGCGACTGGCAATGATCTGCTCGCTCTGCTTCAGCTGCTCGCGTAGCTGCTGCCGTTCTGCGTCCAGGCAGCGCTGGCGCTCACTTAGGCCCTGCTCGAACCGAGTCTGCTCCTACAGTGGGGGTGGGGGGAGGACACAGGGACCACAGGTGCAGGCATAGTCAGGGTTTCGGCTGGAGGAAGAAGAGTGGAGTTCCTGTCTCACTTTGTGCAGGCTCTCTGTGACCTTGGGCTGGTCCCTCCCTCCCCACTAGGCATATTAGTGTCCACTGTGCGCAAGGAGGCTGGCCGGGATATCCAGTCAGGGCTGCCATTCCTGCTTCCCGGGGATGGTGGGCAGCTCAATCCCTGCTTGGCCACTTGGTGCCTCGGCCTACCTACACCAGGAGGTCACAGATTTGTGGCACAGACAGGCTGGCGTATGGCCACACACCTGCTTGACTGACTGAAGGATCTCGTCCTTGTGATTGTGGCTTTGCTGCAGCAGCTCAGCATGCTCTCGCTGCCCGAGGTCCAGGCGCCGCTCAAACTCCAGCTTCTCCAGCATCTTCTGCTCCTGTGGGGACGAGATGCAGAGCCAGAAGGAAGCTGTCCTTCAAGTCTCCAAGGAGCTGCGATCCTCCAAGAGAAGAAAAGTGGCAGGGAGGGCCCTTACCTTTCGCTTCTCATAGTCAGAGAACCGGTTCTGGGGAGAGAAGAGCAGGGGTGAGGAGGGGTGGTGGCCGTGGTTCCCACTGGGCCGCCCAGCATACTTCACCGGCGTGAGGAGATGGAAGGATGAGAACCGATAAAGGGGCCCGGGGGGCTCCAGTATGAGAACCACTGTATATTTGACCATACACATACACACACACGCACACACTAATAATAATAATAAATTAATTATTTAAAGTTCAAGGTCATCCTTAGCTACCTATTAAAAAATTAGTAAGATAAAATAAAAATCGAAGAGTGTGGAGAGTTCCAGGTGGGAATGGCTTGCCCTAAGATGCTGGGGAAAGGGACATGGTTTGTTCAGGGAACAGAGAGGAGACCTGGACACCTGATGTGGTGAGCCGGTGGCCTGGACAGCTGAGGTAGCTGAGTCTGTAGGTCTGAATGAAGAAATCTGTAGCTACAGCTCTGAACACCTGATGCCAGCAGCCCTCACAGAACAACCACACAGGTACGCCCTTGATGGCAGCATATCTTACCTGCCAATCAGCTGCCTCCCTGGAGAATCTGTTTATGGCTCCATCAGGGCTGTCCTGGGAGTTCTCAGCTCCATCTTGCTCCAGGACTGGCAATAGATACTGAGAAGGAGGGTAGTATTCCAATCCTGACTCTATGGGAGAAGGGGGCACAGGCTGGTCAGGAGCACCCCGCTGCTTGCTCCCTCTGCCACTGAAGCCACCTTGCTGGCTCAGTTCACTCTCAAACTCCCAAGGCTGGGCCTCGCTGCTGTCTAATTATTATTGCTCAACGTCAGACCTGGAGACATAGGCTTATCATCCTAACTACTCAGAAACCAGGGTGGCCGGACAGTGGTGGCGCATGCCTTTAAGCCTAGCACTCAGGAGGCAGAGGCAGGTGGATCTTTGGGAGTTCGAGACCAGCCTGGTCTACAAGAGCTAGTTCCAGGACAGACCCCTAAGTTACAGAGGAACCCTGTCTTGAAAAATAAAAGAAACCAGGGTGACTGCTAGTTCTAAGCCTATCAGGGCTATAGAGCAAGTTCAAGGCCAGTGTGAGTTATTTAGTAAGACCCTGTCTCAAAATGAAAAACAGAAAAAGGGTTGGGATGCACTGAGTGGTAGAGCCTTGCCTAGCATGTGTGAGGGCCCTGGTTCAACCCCCTAGGGAGGGAAAAATATGATGGCATATATTTGAATTCTGTAGTCAGCACATGCAAATTTACTGCTTTGTTTTTATGTCTATTGTTTATATACGCATTAGAGAATCTTAAAACATTCTTGGGTATTGAGAGTCTCAGTAGGTAGCCCAGGCTAGCCTCAAGCTCACAATCTTCCTTCTGTTTCCCTAGGTGCTAAAATTCTAAGTTTAAACTATTTACCCAGAAAAAAAATGTTTCCTTTATTTTAGCAGTTGGAAACTGAAGCCAGAGCCTCAGGTATACTAGCAAGTGTTCCGCCACGGCGTGAAGCAGCTTTAAGGCGAACACACCCTTACAAGCCAAGGGCAGTGCTGGCTCGGATGCAGGTCTTGCCAGGTACAAGCACTCGGCCTGTGCCTGGCTTTTCTCCCTCTACTCTGGCAGAGACCCTTCCTGCTTGCCGTATGCAGAGTTTGTTCTTTCAATGCTGTGTGCGTCTCACATGTGAGTATAAAACCATTCATTCATTCTCCCACTGGTGGGCACCACTACGGGGACAGCGCTGCCGCGGGCGTCTGTGGACAACATGGCTGCTCTTTCTGCTGGGCAAACACCTAGTCAGGGAACTAACTGAGCTGGAGACCTGGATGTTCAGCTTGAGCACATACTGACTGCATAGAATGAGGGAGAGGGACAGAGACGGGGGTCTTGTTATGTAGCTCATGCTAACCTTGAACTCACTATGTAACCAAGGCTGGTCCAGGACTGACCTTGATCTCCCGGCATCAGCTTTCTGAGTCCTCAGGACCATACCCAGCTGTAATTTCTGAGCTATTTATCTATCTGGAGACAGGGACTCCAGCCGTACTACAGACCTGATTCTACCTCTGGAATGCTCGGATTACGGGTCTATGACCACACGCACATTATGTGGTATTGGGGTCCAACTTAGGGCTTCGTGTTTAACAGGCCAGCACTCCGCAGCTTCTGGAGTCAGGAGCCAAGGTCTGACCTTGAACTGGAGTTGAGCGCTTTTTTTCTGAGGACCCAGGCCAGCAGGTCTGGGATCATTTGCATACTGATAAGATCATCCTTTAATTCTCTTTGCACCACATCAGGAATAATTCAGACAAGAGGCTTGCTCTGAGGACGCCACAGGTGACAGGAACCACGCTGACAGGCGCAACAGCCCAAAGCTGCTCCCTTCTGGTGCCCAGGCTACCAGGGTCTGCCTAGCCTGTCCTCCTTCTTCTAGTTACTTCTTACTTTACAAAACCTGGTCTCGCTAGGCGGTGGTGGCGCATGCCTTTAATCCCAGCACTCGGGAGGCAGAGGCAGGCGGATCTCTGTGAGTTCGAGACCAGCCTGATCTATAAGAGCTAGTTCCAGGACAAGCTCCAAAGCCACAGAGAAACCCTGTCTCGAAAAACAAAAACAAAAAAGAAAAAACAAAAAAACAAACCTGGTCTCCTGCTGGGCACCCCACCCTGCCCCGCCCCATTTTTCCTTCTTGGCCTCAGCACTCCAGCCACACTGGCTCCCTCTCCATAGTACCTCAGGTTCCCCTCCCTTCCTCTGGTCTCTTAGCCTCCTCTGCTAGAAACACAGTCTCTTCTCCTGGCTCTAGCTCCCCACTCCAGTGTCAGCCAAGTTCCTTTCTCAGACAGGCCTTCCCCAGCCCTAACCTAAGCCAGATGCCTGACCCCAATCTTTCCTGAGCGCTTCCATCTCTATGTGATGCTTCATTGGACAAGTTGCCCTCACTGGACTCTGATCGCTGACCAGGCAGTTTGTACCACCTGGTCTCAGCTGGTCCCCAGCCTGGTGGCAAGGGATGGCCCTGGGAGTGGGGGGAGAGCAGAGGTGGCCTGCCTTTACCTTTGCAAAGGAACTGCTGCACGGCCGCGGTGCCAGCACCACACACCTCTGGCGGGGGGTAGACCATGGACATGGCATCGAGGCTCAGCGTCTGTGGACACAGGGAACCCCTTTACTCTGCATACCACTTCACCACCCAGCATAGTTGAAAGTTGCTTGGTTTTGCTGTCTCTCCTGCCTACTAGGAGCACCCAGGGAGTAGCGAAGGTCAGATCTAAAGAGCATTAATGCCACCTGGGTGACACTAGTCATCACCGTGGTAGCTTGAGTGTGGACTCTGGGCCACGCTGCCCAGTATGGGGGCTGAGAGTCACATGTGGCCATTTACATTTCTTGAGTTGTATGTGCATGCTTGGGTGTACATGTATGTGTGTATGTAGAGGGACAGAGGGTAAGCCGAGTGTTGTTCCTTGGGAGCCACTCACTTTGTTTTTGGAGGTGACCTCTCACTGGCCTGGAACTTGGTAAGATGGCTAGGTTAGCTGGCTAGCAAGGCCCAGGGACCTGCCGTCTCTGCCTCCCAGGGCTGGGATTGCAGGTGCCTGGCTCTAGGGCTGAGTTCAGATCCTTTGCGAGCACTTTCCTCGCTGAGTCATTGCTCCAACTCCATTTTTTTTTCTCAAGGAAAAAAAAATATGGTCCAGGCTGCACTGGAACCTGTGATCCTCCTGCCTCTGCCTCCCAAGTGTCAAGATTATAGTTGCGCATTGTCACAAGCAATCTTAATTTCAGTTTTAATTAGTTAAGGTCACCATGGCTATACAGATACATGTCAGCTTGGTGGCCCCAGTTCTTGGGTGGCTGCACAGATGACAGCATTTCTATTACCTGCAGGGGGATTCTGTCTCTTGAGAGACACTTGGCCTTCAAGCCCAGCCCAGTCTGCTGTGCACCCTGAACAGGTCACTTAGCTTAACTCCCTCAGTGTCATACAGGTGTGTGTCCTGATTTGACGGGATGTATGGTAGGTAACAGGGCACAGCATCTGAATGGAGTTGGCACACAATAAGGCCTCGCTGACAATGCTTGGGCTCTCACCCAGAAAAAAGTCTGCCCAGGGGGCCAAGAGGCTCCCAAGAGCCGGGCAATGAGTCCCATCTGATCTGCTGCAGTGTTGGGGCTCAGGCATGCTAGGCAAGTGCTCCCCCACTGAATCTCAGCCTCAGGGCTCCGAGTATCTTAGGATAGCCTCAGGGCCCGAGCAACTGCAAAAAGCATGTGTGACTATTTACCTGCGAATTAATAAACATTCAATTTAGTTCTGTGGTGGCACCAGCCACATCCCAAATGCTCAAGAGATGTACACGGCCACTGTGTCAGGCAGCACAGTCAGTAGAAATGCCCATCACTACAGAACGTTCTCCCGAGAGGCACAGAGAACGGAGCTGACTGAGCACCTCCATGTGAGGGGCAGACACAGATGTGCTGTCTCTGTCCAACTGCCACCTTCCCAGACACCTCTGCTCTGCAGTCTGGCTTGACGGAGGTTATTCGCCAAAAGATCTGGGGAGTTCTGGGATGCTCAGACAAGCTGTCAACACTGTGACAGATAAGTCCCTATTCCAGACACTGAGCTTTACATGTGATGGCTATAGGGTTGATCCAGAGGCTGTAATGTCCAATCCCATCTACGGAGCTGTGTGGCCTTTGAGAAGTCCGATAAACTTGTTTGTGCCTCAGATTCTTCATCGGCAAAGTCATAACAGGACGGGCCTTACAGGGGGTCTGGAGGTAGCACAGGCCGACTCAGATAGTGCCAACGAGGGGCTGGGAAGGTGGTTCAGTTGGTAGAGCAAAGCCCTGGGTTTGATACCTGGCACCACACAAACTGAGTGTATTGGTGCACATCTGTAATCTCAGCAAGTGGAGGCAGGAGGATCAAAAAGTTCAGCGCCATCTTCAGCTACAAAGTAAATTCAAGGTCAGCTTGGACTACACAAGACTTTATCTCAAAAAACATACAAAAGTGCTTGAGGAGCAACAAGCCACCCTGTCAGGACCAAGAGCCCACTGCCCCTGAGTGGGGCCGCCTAGTGCTGGTGTCTGTGGCTGGTTGAGCTGGGTCCCTGCTTTATACACTGAAGTTCTAACCCCTGGACTTCAGAATTCACATTACAGCCAGGTTGGACCAATCTGACTGGCATCCTTTGAGAAAGAGGAGATCTGACAGACATTCAGAGACAGAGGATGGGCCCAGGACGGGCAGGCCACCTGCAGAGAGAAGCCTTAAAGGAACCAACCCTGTCAACACTGGGATCTTGAATCCTCGTGCAGACTACGAGGACACAGACTCCTCTGGTGTGCGCTGCCTGGTGTGGGGAGCTTCCTCACTCCCCCTGAGGTGACTCACGGGGTCCCAGGACATTCTCGCCCTACCCACCTGTGCTCTGACGAGATCCACTTTCCACACCGAAGCCCAGGTCTCCACCTCGCCTCTGTTCCACGCCCAGCTTTCCTGTTCGTCGCCTGTTCTAGCCCCCCTTCCACTGAATGCTCCCATTTCCATGGCTATGGCCCAAATCTCACTCTTCTTCAAATTCTGGCTTCAAGGCCATGGAGTGGGGACCCTTTTGGGTTCATCCGTCCTCTTTCACTTTGGACTTATACCCTCCCACTGCCAGGATGGCAGCAAGGTCACCATATGACAAACATTCACACGTCAGCCCTCGGTGACATCGGAGAGAGTGTCCCCTTACCTCCAGGGTCCGCACGTGAGCCAGCATCAGTGGCAGTCTCCGAACCTCGTTTTCACTGATGTCGAGGGTACGCAAGCTTCGCAGCTCCCCCAGGGTCTCAGGAAGCTCCTTCAGCCTGTTGTCTGCAGGGCCCCAGGTGGCAAGCTCAGTGCCCCAAAGCCGCTGCCACAGCCTGCTGCCACCTCCTGACACCCAAGGGATGGGATGTGGGGCTGGGAGGCTCTGTCCCTGCTACTCAGGACTCTCCCAGCCTCCCCTCCCTGTGCTGCTTCTCCTCTGTAATAGAGCACGCTACTTCCCACAGTCACATGACGAGCCGAGTCTCTCTGTGCCGAGAGGCTAGGGGCAGCAAGGGTAAGATAAGAGCCTGGCACTGTGAGGCAAGCCCTCTTTGGAGGCTGAGGACAGTACACTGGTATCTTGGCCAGTCACTACCTCACTGCAGGGGAGGGGGTCCTGACAGGCCACAGCTCAAAGCTTTTTATTTTCCTCATGTTAGCCTGCCTCGTGGACTTATCAGACCAACCACATCCATGGCGCCAGCATTATTCAGAGTGTCCCGAGCCACTCAGAGCCACTGCAGGGGCACCTCCTTCTGTCCTGCCCATTAGCCCACTCTCTTCCCATTGCTCACTACGGTCTGCCTTTGCACCACAAGTCTCTGATTCCAATGGGTCAGAGCTGGTTAGATACACTGCCTCTGGTTTGTGACCAGAGACAGACTGAACTAGCCGGGGGTCACTATGGCTTATGGCATCACCCTCACACTCGGTGGCTCCCAGGGAGAGCACCAGAGATGCTGGGAGGATGAGAGCTGGCCTGATCCTGGAGGTGTGGACATGGACTGGGCTTTGTGGCCCCACCTTTCACATTGAGGGTCTGGAGCTGAAGCAGGTTCCCGACAGAGCGCGGGAGATGCGTCAGTTGGTTCCTTTCCACATTCAGTACCTAAGGAAGGAAACAGCGACACGAGAAGCCTACAGGGTAAGAGTGCGAGCTTAGCCCTGCATCACCCAGGCACGGAGCAGAATTTCCTCCAAAGCCCCGAGAGGGAGGCACGGGCTGTGATGGTCCCATCTAAGGGATAAGAAAACTGAGTTTTACAGAAGCTAAGTCATGTGTCCAAGAGAGCCAAGCTAAGTTCTTGAACACACTCCTAATTGAGGTTTCACCATCTATATTAGCCGCAGAATGCCCAGGGATTGCATGAACCAATGTGGGGGCAGAAAGGCTGTCAGGGGCTCAGTGAGGCAGTGAGGGTTAGGATGTGGTTATCTACTGTTGAGCAATGGGGAGGTATAGCCCCAAATAAAGCACTCAGCCAGTGCAGGGACAGCTCCAGACAAAGGACCAGGGAGCCTGGAGAGTATAGAATTTGTCCTTTAAAAATAATATATATAATGCATCGCCAGGTGATAGTGGCACACGCCTTTAATCCCAGAACTCGGAAGGCAGAAGCAAGCGGCTCTCTGTGAGTTCAAGGCCAGCCTGGTCTATAGAGCGAGTTCTAGGACAGCTAGGATTATTACACAGAAAAACCTTGTTTCAGAAAACCAAAAAACAAAAACAAACTTATGTACCACATGTATGCAATACCTGTAGAGGCCAGAAGAGGGCATCGGGTCCCCTGAAACTGGAGTTACAGACAGCTGTGAGCTGCCATGTAGGTGCAGGGAACCTAACCAGGGTACTTTCCAACAGCAGATCTACAGTCTCTGGAATCTGTCTTTAAGATGGAGACCCACTAGGTGTTTGTTTTTTGGGGAGGAGCAGTTAAAGCTGTGAAGCCATGAACTACCATGAAGTACATGCCAAGTCCTGGTAGCGAGCCCCTCACAGCCAGGCTGCAATGGTGACCGGTGCCCAGTGCAGTGCAGCCTGGGTCCACGGTGACAACACGTCAGAACGTCCCAGCATTACAGAAGCCCGTGTCCTACAGCCTTACCTGCAGGGCTGTCAGCTGCCCCATGTCATCAGGAAGGGCTGTCAGCTGGTTGTCATGGAGATCCAGAACCTACAGAACAAACACGTCTGTCAGGCCCCAGAAACCCAGAATCCAGAGCAGCTGAAGATGACAAGGCCTCCTCATACCCC
Organism: Ondatra zibethicus; assembly: GCA_004026605.1. Lineage (NCBI taxonomy): Eukaryota > Metazoa > Chordata > Mammalia > Rodentia > Cricetidae > Ondatra > Ondatra zibethicus. Next base: position 34,379 of record PVIU01017531.1, read on the forward strand.
GGTAACAACATGGCAACCTGTAGCAGGAAATCTACCACTACATGGGATCTAACAGAGTCTTTTGTACCTAGGGGAAACGCCAGAACGATAGTTGTTTTCTGGAAGCACTTGGACCTTGAAGAAATCATGTGCGGGGGCTGGAGAGATGGCTCAGTGGTTAAGAGCACTGACTGCTCTTCCAGAGGTCCTGAGTTCAATTCCCAGCAACCACATGGTGGCTCACAGCCATCTATAATGAGACCTAGCGCCCCCTTCTGGCATGCGGGCACACATGGAAGGAATGCTGTACACATAATAAATAAATAAATCTTAAAAAAAAAAGAAATCATGTGGAAGACAGTGATTGCTGTTTAGAGTTGTTTCTCTGGAGGACCTTCACAGCCTCTGCGACTTTAGTCACATGACGGCCCTGGCACACCTGGAATGTCTTGCATTACTGAGTTCTGCAAACAGGGCACAGTGAGGACTGAAAATGCAAGGGTGAGGTGCTCCTTCCAGGAGTGTAGATTAGGTCCGGGTTTGGTATAAGGAATTTGTTTTTCCCTAAGAAACAACTTTTGTGTGACCGTCACTAAATCATCTTCTGCATGGCAGGCCCCCCCTGCTGCCTGCAAGGCCTTATTTCATCCTCAGTGACCCTCTCTCTTCGATCATACCAAGGATTCAGACACCCACAACAACCCTTCCTCCTGCCTGCCGTTCGGCATCCTGCCTCATAATCTTTTTCACCTTTTTTTTTTGAGATAGTGTTTCTCTACATAGTCCTGGCTATATGGGAATTCACTCAGTGGACCAGTCTGGCCCACAGATATCCACCTGCCTCTGCCTCCTAAATGCTGGGATTAAAGGTGTGCACCACCATGCTCCCCCTTTTTTTTCCTGAGACAAGGTCTCATACTATGTAACCTGGCTAGACTTGAACTTACAGAGATCTGCCTGCCTCTGTCGCGACTGAAGGCATGTGCCAGCACATCCAGCTCCCCAGCTCCCCAGTTCGTATTCTTGTTTTCTTTCAGGGTTTAGAGGCAGGCTCTTACAATGTAGCCCAGGCTAGTCAATTCTTTTGCCTCAGTCTCTTCGCCAGTGCTCAGGATTGCAGATATGTGCAGATATACCATGTCTGACTTACATGTTCTCTTTTTACTGAATACAGAAATTACACATGGGCTGGGGTGTGACTCAGTGGCAGAGCAAGTCATCAGTATGTGTGAGCGCCTGGGTATATTGATTATACACACACACTAAAATAAAAGTCAACACAAAGAAAACAACAGAAAAGCATGGAGTGAGTGTGGAGATGGCTCAGCAGTTAAGAGCTGCTCTTGCAGAGGACCCAAGTTTGGTTCCCAGCTTCCACACTGGACAGCGCACAAGAGCCTATAACTCCAGCTCCAGGAGACCCGATGCCGTCTTCCGACTTGCTTAGGCACTGCATGCATACATACATACACACTAACTATACACACTAACTATATATATATATATATATATAGGCAAACAATGATAAACATAAGGTAAAATTGAGTAAATCTCTTAGAAGCACTGAGCAGTGCGCGTGGTGGCATATACTTTTAATTCCAGGACTCAGATGGACTCTGTGAGTCTGAGGCAAGGCTGGACTGCATAGTGAAACCACATCCAAAAACACCATCACCATGGAACAAAGCTACTCCAACCCCACCTGCTGGAGCTAATGATGGAACACTGGGACACAGAGCAGGATTTTAGTCTTCATTCTTAGCGTGGGACCCACCCTTACACGTTCACCTCCACATAGAACAACCCTGGGTGGACACTGTAACCATATCCTGGAGGGGTCCACAGTCAGGAGGGAGTCCACCCAGACCACTGACGTACCAAAAGCAATGCCCTCTCTGGACGCCCCTCCCGCTCCCCTTGTCCATCCTTTCTGCTGACTCAGCTTGAGTTTAGGAGCAGATGGAGTGGAAGCCTTGGAGGGCAGGTGCTGAGGCTGGGTTTTCTTTACCAGCGACACCCAAGAGTGCTTAGAGACCACACTGTTCAGACACCACAGCGACCATTCTGTGAGGACCTTTCAGTATATTTTACCAGAGAAGACCCAAGGAGGGTGTGGAGGCTCAACTGCCACCTGGAGCACCAGAGTCCTCAATGCCTAGAGAGGGCCCAGTACCTTGATGGTGGCAAGGCTCAAGAGGCTGCAGGATTTGGGAAGCAGGGAGGTGAGATGGTTTGTATGCACGATCAACACCTGAGAAGAGATGAGAGAAATGTCGGGTCCCAGAAGAGCAGCAGGCAGGGAAGGCTAAGGACAAGGTCAGCGGCTTGGCCCTGGCACTGGGCAGCCATGCTGTGCTCCATGCATCATTGCTCAACCAGACCACAATGGGGGAGGCCGTTAGAGAAATGAGCTCTTCTGAACCGGACTCGAGATCCGTGGGGGAGAGAATTTGGGGGTCTAATTCTACCTTATATTCTTAGAAGGGGTCAGCTATCCTGCTTAGCCTTTCCTGGTCCTAACGCTTCCTAGATTATACAGTACTAAGTGCCTTTCTCCAAGGGCTGCCATGGCAATTAACAAGCCACCTGGTGAAAGTGTTTAGCCTGGGTTATCATGGGGTCCACAACTCAGACTGTGCCAATCATGGCTATTCTTGTTAGACACTGACTCCTGCTTTGGTATCTCAGAAGAATTTCACTACGCTGTAGGCAGGAACATGTTTCACCACTCCGGGTCCAGCTCTGACAGCGTGCATGTTCCCATCTGTATGCAAAGCCTGGCATGATCTTCTAGAAACGCTTTCACCCCCTTCTAACTCTGAGGACGGCAGGAAGGCACCGAGTGTCTGCTCTATGAATGGCACTGGGGGAGGTAATAACTGTGCTGTGTGACTGGCAGACTCCCCTCTGGATCACTCATGTGAGAGATATCACACAGTATCATGAGACAGCTATAAATGTCTTCTTCCTTCCACAGATGAAGAAATTGGGGTGTGGGCTGGAGATTGCTTTGCAGTTAAGAGCACCTAGGTTTGATTCCCAGGATCCACATGGTAGCTCACAGCCGTCTCTAACTCCAGTTCCAGAGAGTCGCTGGGCTTCCTGCCTCCCCAGGCAGCACACATGCATGTGATACAAATAGACATCCGGGCAAAATACATATGCACATAAAATGCTAAAAGTTAATAAAAGAAACAGAGGTGTGAGCGTGTAAGGAAGCTATCTAAGTCACGAGGCTATGAAAGTCAGGGCCAGGAGCATCTCAAAGTGGTCCAATCCCAGAGCCTATCAGTTATGTGACAATCTTCTCTACTGCGGGCCAAAAGGGCAAGGGCCAGAGAGCAGGAAGGTGGCTGTGTGAGGACATGTAGTTTCCCCCAAGCAGACACTCAGCAAGTGGTTTTCTGAACAACGACTCTGCTTACCTTTTTCTGCAGAACTTTGCACGTTGCAAAAGCCCCAAATGGAATCTAAGACAAGACAAAGAAGGATCAGAGCCTCCTCACCTGCCAGCTGCCTCAACTGCTTTCTCAGTGGCACCGGTGGGAGGTGATTGAGGACAGTGCTTAGCTAGGGGATGGCTGGGGAAGAATGGAGGAGCTGGCAATCAGCTGGCAGGAGATTGCTCAGCTCACCCTAGCCTACCTACTCTGTGGTATCAGGAACTGTTAGAGGGTAGTCTTCTCTCCCAGCACCCCAGGAATCCGTAATGTATTTTCCTTTCTTCCCATAGTACTGGGGATTGAACCTAGGGCATCTTGCATGCTTGACAAACTCTACCAATGAGTTTTATCCCCAGATTTCCCTTCCTGACTTTCTCCAGGGTTTTACTATATAGCCCAGGCTGACCTCAGACTCAGGATCCTTGCTACCTCTAGCTCCTGAATGGAATACTGGGAGTAAAGGTACGCTCTACTACACCTGGCTCATTTTTGAACTAGGCCCTGACTTTTGGAGACTACGTTGAGGCCAAAAGATGATCTCAATTCTTTTGGACAAGAATGCAATATAATGAACACCTCTCATTTAGTGTGTCTGACTGCGCACATTCTATGCAAGCAGGAGACTGATGCTGAGTGTCTTACTCCCCGCCTCTCACTGAACTTAAAGCTCACTGATTCAGCCAGGATGATTGGCTAGCAAGCTCTGGGGAACACAAGTCCTCCTGTTTACAAGGAGCCACCTGCCCATCTTCAGTTACATTTGCTTTCCTCAAGGACACAGGACAGATTAAATTCACAGCTCTTACACACCCTTACTTTACCTCAGAGAGTTCACATTTAGAGATGTCAAGAATGTCATCTGCCCCAGCTTCTTTTGCCTAAGGAGAAAAACACATTTTTAAGTTAAATTGTTTTTTTTTTTTTTGAGACAAGGTCTCAGGCAGCTTCAAACTAATCGCGTAGACAAAGCTGACCTCCAACTCCTGATCCTTCTGTTTGTGCCCTGCAAGAATTAGCTCTCTGCATAGGTTCGAGAGAAAAGGTTTTAAAAAAGTCTTCACATCTCCTGGGTGTGGTGATGTACGTCTTTAATTCCAGCACTCAGGAGGCAGTGGTAGGCAGATCTCTGAGTTAGAGGCCAGCCTGGTCTACAGAGAAAAACCCTGTCTCAACTCCTCACCTCCCAAATCCCACAGAAAGAATCTTCAAGTCCCGTATGTTTACAAAAGCTCTGTTGATTCTGTCAGCGTTTCATATTCATGGTGTTTAGCTTCTCCTAAAATTAATGGTAACTTGGTTTGGCTTTGTTTTGAGCCTCAGAGGTTCTTTTTTTTTTTTTTTTTTTTTTTAAAGAAAACAAAACAAAACACTTTTGAGAGCCGGAGGAAACAAGGTCCACTGGGAGCAGAAGCCAGGAGCAAATCTAGCCCTGGAACACTGGCAGACCAGGATTGAGCCAACGACCTGACTCAGAGTCCGTGACCTCCACCAGAACCAGAGTGGGACTGAACCAGTTACCTAGGACACAGAGAGAACAAGCTCCATCAGGAGCAGAAGCCAGGAGCAAACCCGGTCCCGGGACACAAGTGGATCAGGATTGACCCAGCGACCAGATCCAGAGCCAACCATCCCCACCGGAACAGGTACAAAGGAGTAACCACTGAGCGAGTGAGCTAGAGCCAGAGACTGCTGAGGGTCCGGATGTGAATCTGGGACCTTCAAGGGAGTGGACGTAGGCCAACACCCCTGTGGGTCTGGGCGAGAGTCTAGGACCTCCCAGGAACTAGGCTGGAGCCAGGACCTCTGTCAGCCCGGGTGTGAGTGAGGCTGGGTCCTCCGAGGGAATAGGCAGGAACCAGAGATCTCGATGGGGCCAGGCGCAAATCTGGGACCTCAGAGAGAGTAGGCCTGAGCCAGGTCCTCTGTGGGTTCAGGCATTGGTTTGAGACATCAAAGGGAAGAGGCAGGAACCTGGAACCTCTGTGGGTCCCAGAACAAGTCTGAGACCTCTGAGGAAGCAAGCAGGTCCCCTGTCGGTTCGGGCACACCTGAGCCTAGAACCTCCCAGGCAGTAGACGGGAACCAGAAACCTTTCCAGGTCCATCTCCAACCCAGGGACTTCTGCAGGAGGGAACCCAGACTAGGATTTACAGATACAGGTCAAAGCTGGTAACCTAAGCCAAAGTTGCCCTGAGGCAAGGAACTCCACCTTGGGCAACAAATTCCACAGGAGTGGAATTGAAGGGGACTCCTAGGACAGAAAGAGCCAGAAGAAATAAGTTCTACCAAGAGCAGAAGGCAGGAGCAAATCCGACCCTGGGAGCCAACCCAGTCCTGGGACACTGGCAGACCAGGATTGAGCCAATGACCTGACTCAGAGTCCGAGACCCCCACTGGAACCGGAGTGGGACTGAACCAGTTACCTAAGACACAGAGAGAACAAGCTCCACCAGGAGCAGAAGCCAGGAGCAAACTCGGTCCCGGGACACAAGTGGATCAGATTGAACCAGTGGCCAGATCCAGAATCAGCAATCACCACCAGAACAGGTCTAACTCCAAGCCAGGGACATCTACAAGAGGAGATCCAGACCAAGATTTACAGAAACAGATCAAAGCCAGCAGCCTAGACCAAAATAGGCCTGAGACAGCAAACTCCAAGGGAGCAGACCAAAACACAGGAGCACTGTGCTACCTCCAGGAACAGGAATAACCAACGGGGTAACTAGAACTGTGACACTGTACCATGAGGAAAACCATCTTATCTTTTGATCTACTGGCACCTATGGGATTATTCAACAGAATCTCAGATAGCACCAACCACACCTATTAGAGGAAAAGATGAGTAGAAAAGGTAGGATCACAAGCTATACCACAAAGAGCAACACAATACTAGTGAAACCCAAAGACCCTACAAAAGTAAGACCTGAACAACCAAATATGGATGACCCAAAAGAAAATGATCTAAAAAACAACCACAAGAGAATATCTGAAATTCTTTAAGATGAAATGAGAAATTACCTTAAAGAAATGGAAGAAAAAACAAACAAACAAAAAAAGGAAGATATCAGCAAATAACTTAAAACCAAGAAAAAGAACTCAAACATATAACAGAAACTATTCAGGACTTGAAAACTGAGATAGAAAAAAATAAAGAAAACACAAGCCGAAGGAATTATAGAAACAGAAATCATGAGGAAAAGAGCAGGAACCACAAATGCAAGTAAGAACAACAGAATACAAGAAATGGAAGGGAGAATCTCAAGTACAGAAGATAAAATGGAGGAAGTAGACTCATCAGTTAAAGAAAACATTAAATCTAACAAAAGCTTAACCCAAAATATCCAGGAAATATGGGACAACATAAAAAGGCCAAATCTTAGAATAATAGGTATAGAAGAAGGAGAAGAAGTCAACTCAAAGGCATGGAAAATTTATTTAACAAAATCATAGAAGAAAACTTTCCCTACCTAAAGAAAGATATGCCTAAGAAGATACAAGAAGCTTACAGAACACCAAATAGACTGGATCAAAAAAAAGTCCTCTGGCCACATAATAATCAAAACACTAAACATACAGAGTAAAGAAAGAATATTAAGAGCTGCAAAGGAAAAAGGACAAGTAACATATAAAGGTAGACCTATCAGAATTACACCTGACTTCTCAGTGGAGACAATGAAAGCCAGAAGGTCATGGTCAAGCATTATGCAGACATTAAGAGACCACGGATGCCAGCCCAGACTACTATACCCAGCAAAACT